>ML677391.1:3187503-3210906 GCA_007922305.1 Dermatemys mawii | reverse complement strand
TCTATCTATCTATCTATCTATCTATCTATCTATCTATCTATCTATCTATCTATATCTTCCTACCATATGTTCCATTCTATACATCTGATGAAGTGGGCTGTAGCCCATGAAAGCTTATGCTGAAATAAATGTGTTAGTCTCTAAGGTGCCGCAAGTACTCCTGTTCTTTTCGCGGATACAGACTAACTCCGTATCCACAAAAAGATACTGAGCTGCTACTCTGAAAGCTGCAGTAAAAGACCCTCAGCTGACTAGGACTCCCAGTGCTCACGCGGCAAGGTGAAAAAATACCAGTGTAGCTGTTGGGGTTTGGACTGGACCCTCGGCTCTGAGACCACCCAAGCTGGGCGAGTTTCAGAGCATGGGCTACATCTACGCTGCTATTTTGTGCCCGGCGAGCTTGAGTCAGGTGACCCGGGTTTTGAGACTTGGTGCTGCGGGTGTTTTATTACAGTGGAGACATACCCCTAGACTTGACACGCCTCTGTAATCACAGCACTTCCCACACTGGGGTAGGTGATCAGATGTCCCGATTTTATAGGGACAGTCTCAATTGTTGGGTCTTCTTCTTATATAGGTGCCTATTACCCCACCCCCACTCTGTCCCAATTTTTCAAACTTGCTGTCTGGCGTAATAAAGTGAAAGATTGTGAGGCAAATAAACACTGTGGTGATGAGTAGGACCCTACCAAATTCACGGCCATGACAAACACATCACAGACTGTGAAATCTGGTCTCCAGCGCCCCCATGAAATCCGGTCATTTGTAGTGCTTTTACCCTATACTATACGGATTTCACAGGGGAGACCAAAAGGGAGTTGCTGGGAGGGGGCGGGGGGTTGCAAGGTTATTTTGCGGGAGGTTACAGTATTGCCACAATTATTTCTGCGCTGCCTTCAGAGCTGGGCAACCAAAGAGCAGCGGCTGTTGGCCGGCCGCCCAGCTTCACTGCCAGCAGCAGCACAGAAGGGTAGCAGTACCCCATCCAAAATAACCCCGAGATCCCCTCACATCTCCTACTTGGGTCAGGACCCCTCCAATTACATCACCATGAAATTTCAGATTGAAATAGCTGAAATCAAGACATTTGATTTTTAATATCCTATGACAGTGAAATTGACCAAGGTGGGCCGTGACTTCGCTAGGGGCCCTAGTGATGAGGGCCAGATAAGTACCTTGTGGATGTCTAACCATGCAATGAGAAGAAAATGCACAACTGACTGTAAACTTTTATCCAAACTTCTTTTCCAGCCGTAACTTTCCAACCAAACAGACCATTTTTGTGAAAGAAAAAGATTCCATTTCCATTTGAAATGTTGTCCTCGAAACCCAAAATTGCTCAGTTTTTGATTGCCAAAACCCCCCCATCCAAACATGCTCGAGTTTGCAGTGAAAAAGCCAAAATGTTTTGAGGAATTTGGGGGATTTTTGATGAAAACCTCCAAATTTTGCACATTAGAAAGAAAATGACTTCCTGGCCAGCAATTGCTTCCTGTCTAGCGTTCATTGTCTTGACAATAGGAGTTGGCCCATTGTTTGAGACAACTGTTCCCTTTGGCATGGTTCCAGTTACAGAGTCCTGTGTCTCTCCTGGAGTTATACCACAGGCCCACGGTTGTGGGGCAGCTGCCCCACTCCTTCAGAACAGCGGATAAAAACAGCCCTGGAGAGGGCTGCAGCTGGGAAGGAGGGAGGACAGTTGGGGGAAGCTGACTGAGAAGCAGCCACAGCTATGGACAGATCAACCAGGGCCCAGCTGGCCCTTATAAAAGGGGCTGTGGACTAGATGCAGGAGACACCCTCTCTCCAGTCTGGCAACTCCCCAGGCTGCAGACTTTGAGCGAGGCCTAAAACTGGTACTTGGGGCTGCAAAGGTGCTGCCCTGGGCTAGACAGAAGCAACAGGTCCAAACCCCCCTTGCCAATGATGAGTGGCCACTACAGACTGCAGTCTCCCCCAGAGAACGGGGGCTAGATGATGACTGGCAGTAGCCACCGAGACAAGGTGGGATTAGGGGTTTGGGGGTTCCCTAGGAGGGGAGACCCAGAGTGTGGGGGTACTGCCAGGGGGAAACACCCCAGGTAAAGGGGCACCAGGGTCCGGGAGGAACATGGTGCCAATGGCAGGCGAGACACCGGCCTGCAGAGGGCGCTCCAGAGTTAGAAAAGAGTTAATTCTGAGATGACCAGCGGGAGGTGCCATAGGGGTGAGCGGTCGCACGGCTATATGCACGCACTGCCCAAGTCTTCGGTAGGGATTCACCACTGAGAACATGGCCTTCCACAGACTGCACGGAGGTCACTGAAGGTCTGGGATGACATGATGAAAAAGCAAAGTGAAAGTACGCTGCTGTCATAAATCGCCCTGCAGGGGCGAGAGGGGAAAGGGGATCTGGAATGGATGGATTGCAAGCACCCAAGTGCAAATAGCAAGCTGACGATGACCGTGCCGTTGCAGAGAGCTCATCCTCTTACGTTAGTGGCCCAAACTCTTAGACTATGGCTGCCCCCTGAGCAATTGGATTTAATCCTAGGTGTGAATGTCATGTAAAGGATAGGCCTTAATGCCTGCAAAGTTTGGAAGGCCGCTGTTTGATTGAGAGTGGAAAATTCAGTCAGTTCATGACACATAGACATGCCCACTGAAGATTCACTGCCCGGCGTCCGCTGTCATTTACTGCAAGCAGCAGAATTGCTCGTCAGACAGGGGAGATTTGGATTTCATCCCCTCCCCTCCTCCCCCATGCTTCAGGGATAAATTTAGGCAGAAGGTTTGGGTGGAAATTCAAGCCTCAGCTGGCAGAGCTGGTTGCTTTCCCGTCTGTTGAGCCCCTCCGTTTTGATCCTGCAGGGAGGCTTAGCCACATTGTAAGTGCATAAGGACATGGCAATACCAAAGTCATCTTTGGAGAACCCATGCTGGCAGCATGTGAGTCTTTGTTGCCCTCTAGTGAATGTTCCACCTAATAGATTCAGGAGTCTGCAATTGCTCCCAACAACTGGACTTTGGCAGAGCTCCTCAAAGTATCCAGGCACCTGCCTCCCATCGAAATCAATCAGTTGGGTGTTGAAATACCAATAAGAATGTGGATCTTTATCCCAAGAAGTGCTTCATGCTCTTAGTGCAAGGGTTCACGCGCTGCTGATGATTCGCAGGTGGTGGTTCGGTAGGTGGATGAGAGGTTTACTGGTTATCAGGGGGTCACTGGAATGTAGGCTGAAAGGGACTGTGTTTGAATTTGCTAGACTTCCTGGCCAGCAGTTGTTATGAAACACTAGCCCAAATTCTGTGCGAGTGAAAGATGTTGAGATGATCACACTGCAGGCTGGAGGTAAATAAATAACAAACTGAAATCTGTCCAGTCTGATAAGTGTAAAGGTTCCCCTGAGGTCTGTCAGTTAATCACAGTTAATGCATCTGATTAACGCAAAACAAATTAACGAGATTTAAAAATACCGTAGTTCACTGCAGTTTTAATTGCACTGTTAAACAAAACAGTGTAAAGCTTTAGAGCCTACAGGTCCACCCAGTCCTACTTCTTGTTCAGCCAATCTCTCAGACAAACAAGTTTCTTTACATTTACAGGTGATAATGCTGCTGACTTCCAGGGCTGGCCCACAACATTTTGGCACCTGAGGCAGGGAGGTCAAATGGCACCCTCATACCTCCTTGCTTGGGCCAAAACTTTGAAAGGTCTCAATTCTGCCTTCTTCCTTTTCTACTCCTCTCATGGTACTGCTCTGCTACCTATACCAATAAATAAGGGGACAAATAAGCAGGCTGGTAGCAGGGCCTGAGTGAGGGAAGATATCAGCATCTTGAGGGCCTAACTGGCTACTACTACTTCAGTTGACTTCCTGTTCTCCTCAAGTGGGTTCAGGGAAGCAGCAGGAAACAGGAAGCTCCCAGAGAAGCTGGTGTTAATCAGTCCAGGCTCATGGAGTGCTGGAGAGGTACATAAGAAGCTCCTCCTCCTCTCTCCCTGCAGTTCCTGCTGCTTTCTGTTATTTCCTTTCACCTTTTCTCCTGCCTGTCTGTTACGTCTCTTGTGCCCTCCTTCCCTGAGCACAGCACTCCACCATCTCTATGCAACTAGAGCAGAGAGAATACTTATGCACCTGCAGCAGACACAATTTTCCACACTCTGGGTCCTAGTGCCTCCCCACCCCCTCAGTTTGGCACCTCAGTTCGCCTCACGGTAAGGCCAGCCCTGCCCACTTCGTATTTACAATGTCACCTGAAAGTGAGAACAAGTGTTTGTATGGCACTGTTGTAGCTGGAGTTGCAAGTTATTTACATGCCAGATATGCTAAATCTTTGTATGCCCCTTTATGCTTTGACTTGGGGGCTGTAAAGGTTTACATTGTTTTGTTTTTGACAACTGGTATATAAAAATAATAATAATTCTACATCTGTAAGTTGCACTTCCACGATAAAGAAATGGCACTACAGTACTTGTACGAGGTGAACTGAAAAATACTATGTCTTTTGTTTATCTTTTTTACAGTGCAAATATTTGTAATAACAATAATACTATACAGTGAGCACTGTACACTTTGTATCCTGTGTTGTAATTAAAATCAATACATTTGAAAATGTAGAAAAACATCCAAAATATGTATAACACATTTAAAGTGGTATTTTATTGTTTAACAGTGCAATTCAAACTGTGATTAATCACAACTATTTTTTTTAATTTCACGATTCATTGGGATTATTTTTTTTAATTGCTTGACAGTCCCACCCCTCATTCCTTTCAGGAATAAGAACCTGTCTCTTTCATCATCCTAGCATTCATCTTATCCTGCCTGAGCCTTTGTGGTCTTGTATGAGCATCATGTTAAAAAAAAATGGGCAAACGATTTCTTCCAATGTACAAGGAAAGAACAGAAGAAAAAAAATAGTTATTCTTCCCACAAAGGAATCAATAGAGCATGTAGGAAGCAAAGGAAATGACCCTTTGATTTCAGAACCTCACAACCTTCCTATATGACCACTGGCATTTCTTGTAAAATACATTGGTCAAGTTCATCCGCAAGGTATCAGTGGATGTCAACAAGCATGAATTGGGCTCATTCTGTCCTTAACCATACTGCTTCTCTACTACGTCATGGGGATGGTTCATAAAACCAAGCACCCGACCACTTTTAGTTATTAACAATCACATGAGTCTGGGCACCAGCGTCGTGGCTAAATTGCATTCTGCCTATGTGAAATTCCCCCTGAGGTTTCATTAGGAGACAGCATTCCTCTTCACATCCTCTCCCTCAATGGTTGCACGTGGTTAAGCAGCTGCCACATTTGATTCCAGAGGTAGCTGCATTTCTGTGGTGAGTGGAATCATTCCTGGGGAGATATATTTTAGTACCATGCACGAAGCACGCTCAGACCCAGGTGGATGAAAGGTTTTCTTTATCAATGTAAGAGTGTGATCATCATTTGCTTTCCCCTGTTCTTTCATTATCAGGGTCTTTGAGGGATGGCCCCCATCTTGGCCAGCGCACCAGGGATTGAACCCCCTCTGAAGCTGAATGCTGCGTTGCTAGAGCTAGAGCTCTGTGACTGTGGAACTGTTGCCGTAACGGGTTCGTATCATTCATGGATTGGTGCAGAGTGTTATGCTTCCATGACCTGTTCCCCGTCTGATGTCACAATCTCCTCTTTGGGTCCAATCCTGTCAGATGCCAAGCACCTGCCTCATCTTCTAGTCAAGACGGTGGGATCCTGCCAGGGCCAGATCGGGGTTTATTTATTATCATTTATGTAGGTCAAGATTTTCCAAAGTGACTGGTGAGTTGGGGCATCTCCTTTTTTGGCGGCTCAACCAGAGATGCCTTCGGGAGCCCTGATTTCCAGAGGGACAGCGCTCCTGTCCAGAGAGCACTTCAGATGCCCCGGTCTTACATTTAAAGCGACAGGAGTTATAAGACACCAAAAGCCTGGAGCACCAGCCCTCCTCCTCCCTCCCATCCTATCTTTCTTCATCCAATCACCAGTCATGAGACCAATGAAACCTAGAGTCCCTGCGTGTGCGTCCGCACATGCCTGGTAGGTCATTCTGGCAGCACTGGATCAGTGAAGGGAGAGTTCAGATGTGTAGGGCACTGTGCCCTACTCTGCTCACCTAAGCTGTGCCTCACTGGCTACACTGCTATATAACCCCAGGCACGTGAGGTGTGTAATGTCCGTCGTCTGTGTAGACAGCCCTGTAGAGGACCCTCTGCTCACATGCAGGGAGCTGGCTTGTGTGGCCCTATGGCTATTAGCTACAGCTCTCTGCCAAAAGGAAAGACTTCGGGTGACTCAAAGGCTTGGTCTACACTACAGAGTTAGGTCGATGCAAGGCAGCTTATGTCAACCCAGTTCTGTAAGTGTCTACACTGAAATATAACTCCCACTGATAGAACTCACCCATGGCACTGACTTAATAACTCCACCTCCGGAAGAGGCATGTTGCCTAGGTCGATGCAGTTAGGTTGACATAGTGTCAGTGTAGACAACACTTTGCTTACGTCCCCTGTGGCTGCCTTTAAGAACATAAGAACAGCTGTACTGGGTCAGACCAATGGTCCATGTAGCCCAGTGTCCTGTCTGCTGACAGTGGCCAATGACAGGTGCCCCAGAGGAAATGAACAGAACAGGCAATCACTAAGTGATCCATCCCCTGCCGACCACTCCCAGCCTCTGGCAAACAGAGCCTAGGGACACCATCCCTGCCCATCCTGGCTAATAGCCATCAATGGACCTATCCTCCATGAACTCATCAAGTTCTTTTTTGAACCTTGGCTGTTTCAGAAGCCATCCACACTGACAGTTAAATGAGTGTCTGCTCTCCTGGTCAGGACACACACCACGGACACAAGGAACATAGTGTGGACATACAAAAGCAATTTAATGATTGCGGTGGCTGTACGTCGGCGTAACTTAGGTCAACTTAATTTTGTAGTGTAGACTTGCCCTGACCCAGTGGGATCTAATTAAGTTCTCTGGCCTGTGCCTGAGTGAAAGTCTCTGGCCTGGGCTATGCAGGAGGTCAGAAGAGATGATTATAAAGGTCCCTTCACATATTAGCGACAGACAACAGTTGGGCAGTTTCAGTCACACCTCAGACTTCAGCTGTGGATCTGAATCTTGCCCAACCCTCTGGAATCTGCAAAATGAGGATGGAAATCTCTCTTGATATGTCACAGCTGGAGCCCAAAAGTACAACTGAACTCAAAACAGGAGGGAAAATCTAACCAAAGTTTTCACCGCTCAAGGAAGATTCAGTTCGAGTATGGGGAGCGGGCTCTGCTGGGAGCTTTCTATATGGGAATCGGCTTCTCCGTTCCTGGTAAACGCTCCTGTCAATAAAGAACGAGAGGAGCATACTACTGCAAAGATGCAGGGTGGCTTCTGAATAGAAACGGGCCCAAAGCCAAGACCTGGATGAACACCCGTGAACCGCGGGTCACTATTCCCACTCTATGGCTGGACTGGCTCTCTATAAAGAATCAATACCAGAGCCAGATTTGAGCACCCACGGGCATTGGAGAAGTTTGGATCTGGAGCCTAATTTGGATGCCTGGGCCCGTATCTTTTCCATACCACCAGTCCTGCTTGGCTTCTCTTCTCAACCCAAGTGACCTATCATACAATGTCTCGCATTTTTGAAATCACAGAGAGGAGACGGACAGCCCAGAAATCCCCACCACCAGGCCAGGCGTTAGGTGCCTCTGCTGTCCGCCTGGGCAAGCATTGTTCCTGAGCGGCGGCTGCAGATTGTGTTACTGCTCTCCCAAGTGGAACTGGATTTTACTCTCAGGCCAGAAATTCCACTGAATGAAAAAGGAAGGCGTGTATTTTGGGAGGCAGCGTTACTGTACACGCGTGACATCATGCGAAAGGATTCCAGGTCTGCGTGCCCAGCCCCCTGTGGAAGTCCCGTTATAAACATCCAAGTTCACAGCAAAGAAATTGATCACTGTCAATATTATCACTAGAAGAGAGACTCACTATCATGAGAATGAATAATTGCTCCTGTCAGGTGCCTTAGCCAGGAATTGTAGCCAGACACTGGGGAGTATAATAACATGGGGAAGGATGGTCTTGTTATGGGTTAAAACACTAGACTGAGACTTCAGAGAGCTGGGTTTAATTCCTAGCTGTGCCACAGAGCTCCTGCGTGACCACAGGCAGATCACTTAATCTCCCTGTGCCTCAGGTCCCCACCTGTGAAATGGAGATGAACATACTCCCTCTGGCTGCTTTCCTTCTCTGGATTGTAAATTCTTCAGGGCAGGGACTATCTGTATCTACATCTCTGCAAGGCACCTAACGCAATGGGGCTCCCATCTCAGTGGGGTCTGGAACAGGGCGGCTGTCCTGGGCTTGGAGAGTCTTGGGCTAAGCCAGCCCTGATTAGAAGAGGAGACTCACCTGAGAGGAGCCAGACACTTCAAATATAAAAGGCAGTGGGATGGGACAGCGAGGAAGATGGCTGGGGGGAATTAATGGGACTGTCCAAGCCAGGAGGCCCAGCAGAGAGCTGGGGAACCCCAGGAGACTGTGTGGAGCTGGAACTGATGAAGCGGAGGTGGGTGCTCTTGGGGGGATCTTTCAGTTCTGCTTTGGATAAGCACTGTTGACAAAGGGTGAATTAAAGGATTCTGGGCCGAGAAGGGATCTGGAAACAGTGGGTTCTTAAAGGGGCGCAGGGGAAGGGGAAATAGAGACCGGTGATAGTCTCTATAGTCTAATAGGGCCTCAGAGCGCTACTGTGATACAAATGATCATAGGGATCAGGTGACTTTAACCAGGGCTGGGGTGTAGCAGGGCTCTGGCAACATGGAAATTAGAGATAAGGCCCAAAAGGTGTCTGGCCCATAGAACTGTAATGGGAGTTGCTGGTGCTCAGTTCCGGTCAGGATCAGGCCCGAGGCAAACGACGCTGAGCATCATTCGGTCAGAAAGCACCTCCAGCATCCTGAGTCCTAACGTAGCTCTGGCTCTTTCTTGTGAGCTGGGGTTTTCCGCCACCTGGACTCACATCTAAAGGGGATTCATATCTTGTGTACTCGGCGTCTGATCGTCACCAACGCACTCTTAGCGCCACTGGGTGGGCTTATGGGAAAGGTTTGCAATGCCCGGGGAATGTCCCCTCCCAGTTCCTGACCAGGACTTGGGAACACCCAAAGAAGAGAGCTCAGCCCTGTTTTACGCTCAACCCGAAGCATGTTGGAACATGTTGGAACAGGACTCTTTTCCAACTCTCGCCCTCGACAGTGAACAGCCCAGGCTGTTCCAGCATAAGCTAAAGAGGCTGGACTTCACCAGTGGGGCTGTAACAGCCTCCTATGCTCTGAGCATCAGGCTCATTGGCAATCCAATAAGACAAACACACGGGTTACGTTATCCCTACAGTTTTACCCTGAGCAGAGGCCTGTCAGAATTCAGTTTAACAGGCTATTAAACCCACAGCCACATTGTGACGGAATTACAATTGCAGCCATGAACACTGGCACTTCGAACACAATCTCATTGGGTCAGAGCCCTGACATCATAGTTGCTGGAATTAGGGGTGTGGAAGGGGCATGGGGGAATGCTGCCCCATCCTTCCCATCCCCTGAGAAACCCCCAAGACTCCCACACCCTATACACCCCCGCCCCCAGAGAGACCTGCTGTAAGTGATCGGATCTGTGTCTTTACTCTTACTTGTGAGCTTTTTGCATGTGAATTATTTCTTTAAAAGGATTTCGGGGGGAGCACTGCACTTTTAGGGCTTGTCTACACGCCCGGGTGGGGTCGATCTAAGATACGCAACTTCAGCTACGTGAAGAGCATATCTGATGTTGATGTACTTAGATCTGCTCCCCACGGTGTCTTCACAGCAGGAAGTCGACAGCTGATGCTCTCTCGTCAACTCTGCTTGCGCTTCTCATTCTGGTGGAGTAAGAAAGTCGACTGAAGAGCGCCCAACTCAGGTTGTCTACACTAGTAGGAGAAATAGCCATTGCTGATAACTGGAATGGGTTACCTAGGGAGGTGGTGGAATCTCCATCCTTAGAGGTTTTTAAGGTTAGGCCTGACAAAGCCTTGGCTGGGATGATTTAGTTGGGGACTGGTCCTGCTCTCAGCAAGGGGTTGGACTAGATACCTCCTGAGGTCCCTTCCAACCCTAATCTTCTGTGATTCTATGACAAGGACTGCAGAGTAACATTCTATCAGAGGATGTTCTACATTCCCCTCTCACGGCGGATACACTGCAGAACTGCAGCGTACTACCAGCAAAAGAAGTTAGCTGAAGGTGTTTAGGCCTGTGCTTAATGTGCTCGGTTAAAATTCTCCTTCTGATCCCTCCAGGGAGGAGCATGATTTAATTGCCGACTGAGCTCTGCATCAGAAAACCCTGACAAGGTTAATATGTATTTTCCTGGTCCAACCTTTCAATCAAGCCACATGCAGCACTGGTTCCATTGTGGACACGCAGTGTGGGTCATATTCCTAGCCTAGTCTAGGCCTAGGTTTACTCCTACATACGTTACAGGCTGCCAGAAGCAAGCAGCTGTTTCTGTATGGCCCCAGGATTGATATCCAGTTGACCCGGCTGGAAACAACAGAGCCCTAGAGAAGAAAAGAAATCCACCTGCCCCCTGCACGGCAACTGTCTCCGCAATGCTCAGCTCTTTTAATTTATGGCAGCCGCATTGCAGTACAAGTGGGGACAGGGGATGGCTGTAAAAAATAGTCACAGTGTCATATGAACCTAGGAGCCAGCTTGTCACCAAAGCGGGAGAGAGAAGGAGAGGAAAAGAAGAGGGGAGGGGAAGACTGGGAAAGAGTCTGAAAGTCGGCCCAGGTTCGCTGTAGCCAGCTGGGTGAAGCTAATTTTGTCATCAGAATTAAACGTTTTGAGCTTTGGTTTATTGCTTTCCCTCTCCATTCAGTGACTGACATGGCATTTGGTGGGGTGAGAATTGAAGGAACATGAACACGCACCAGCTTCTGCAGGCAAGTCGGCAAAAACCACCCTGCTATTCTTCTCCAGGAGAGATGCTGACAGTGTCCACTGTTCTAGGAGATTCCCGCCTGGGGAACGCCACACAACAGTCTCCTGTGATGTGCCACCGGGAGCTCTTTTTGGGTTCGTAAAAATGTTTCCATCAAAGCTAGTTTTAGAGGGAAAATTGAGATTTGGACTAAATGAAATTTACACAAAAAGTATCTGCTTTCCATGGAAAATTTCATTTTTTGTCAAAAAAAAAAGCGCCTGAAAAGTGAAAAATTTTGGCTGAAAATCAGAATATTTAAATTTAAATATCCTGCCATGGCAATTTCAGGGGCATTGCAGGTCAGTTTCCTTGTACCCTCATTTTTTTATATGGGCTGCCCTCAATCTCCCATTTTCACCACATTCAGGAATTCCTGTGATGCACTCTCCTCACTTCACTGTGAGGAGGACAGGAGGTGTAATCTGAGAAGGGAGCTGGATTGATGGAGGAGAATGGGAACATGAGGCACCTAAACCACAGCTTCCAAGAGGCACCATGGCAACATTTCTGAACTGAAATATTCTGGTTTGGTCCTGAAATAGTTTGGCTTTTGATTTTTTTTTCTAAAAGGTGAAATTATCTGTGGGAAATGCCCATTTTCCAATGATCTCCACTGTCTTTGGTGAGTACCTCAACCCAGCTCCCAGGTGGAGCTTCTCAAGAGTATTTCAGTAGAGTCATAAACAAGAGTATTTCAGTAGATCCACAACAAGCCTGTGCCAGAAGCTGGGAATGGGCGACAGGGCTTGGATCACTTGATGATTACCTGGTCTCTTCGTTCCCTCAGGGGCACTTGGCGTTGGCCACTTTCAGAAGACAGGATGCCAGGCTAGATGGACCCAGGTGTGAGCCAGTATGACCGTTCTTATGTTGTATAAGATGCTTAGGTGACTCCAGAACAACTTGCTGGCACAGAAAGCTGCCACCAACATCGGTTGCGTGAGCACGACCGAAAACAGAAAAACATGTTTCTCTGCACCTGGAAGACTATTAATAGGAAGCAAAATTGTTGCTAATGCCTACTACATCTGTTGCTGCTCCCGGGATGCCAACAGAATAGCAATGGCGTGATCAACCTGTGATTCGTGGACCCCTGGGGGTTCACAGACTATGTGTAAGAGGTCTGCGAACAGGTGTCATTAACCTAGAGCAGTGGTTTTCAACCTGTGGTCCACAGACCCCTCGGGCTCCAAAGATTATGACTAAGAATTCTAAAGAGGTCTGCACCTCCATTCAAAAATTTTGGGGCTCCGCAAATGAAAAAAAGTTGTGAACCACTGGATTAGAGCATTGAATTAGGAAATTGGGACTACTGGTTTCTACGTCCAGCTCTGTAACTGAGGTCAAGCAACTTATTGAACTTCTTTGTGACTTGGTTTACCAGCTTGTAAAATGGGAATAATAATGCATATTCATTTCAGAGGGATGTTATTAGGTTCACATCCTTAGCACTTGGAGGTCAGGTGGAGGCGCTGGGTACATGAAACATTGTTGTCCCTACATTGGGCACCACTCTCTTCTTGACTGAAACATCCTTTCTTGGTCAGGGTGGTCCCATCCGATGTATGTGAACTGTCCATTTTTCTCTTAATTCATGAAGTCCACCCTCAAAGCACCAAGGAGCTGGCTAGTTGGAGTTCTGACGAGATCCCAGAGCCGTGCACGGCTGAGAACACTGTTTAATTGATGACAAATCACCTTGTGCCTTTGGTGGCCAGAGCGAAAAGCATCCCTGGAACAAGGGCCTGAGTCAAAGCCCATTGAAATGAATGGAAAGATTCCCATTGATTTTAGTGTCCTTTGGATCAATCGCTAAGAGCCCAGTGAGAATTCAGCGGTTCCTGGGCCCTTTGTTCCAGACAGGCACTGGTGTAGGTTACTTTCCGTCTGTTTCCTTGTCAGCCCTTGGGCGTACAGTCAGACTGGGATGGGCTTTCAAGTGTATACAGGTTGACCTGGCAAGGTCTTCCACCTGCACTATCAGTCCTCCGCTGTCTTTTAATGAATAGGGCTGAGAAATTAATTGCAGTCGGTAAACTTCCCAATGGAGAAAACGCCTTGTTCTTATTATTACCTTGTAACTCCTGAGGTGACGAGAGGCTGAGCGGTTGCTAAGCTGTCTCTGGCATGCCTGATATTTCCCTCTCTCATGGCCAGTTCAAAAATAAGATCTCCTGGGTGTTCAGAGGCCTGGGTGAAATTAATCAGGGGCCTCGATCCCCAGTGAACTGCTGCAGCATGTCCCCCCATGCAGCTCCTACACGTAGTGGCAGCCAATGGGCTCCACACTCTGCCCCCACCCCAAGCGCTGCCCCCACAGCTCTATTGACCAGAAACCGTGACCAATGGGAGCTGCAAGGACGGCACCTGTGGACAGGGCAGCCTGCAGGGCTGCCTGGCTGTGCCTCTGCATAGGAGACAGAGCGGGGATATGCCGCTGCTTCTGGGAGCTGCTGGAGGTAAGCGCCACCTGGACCCTGCACCCCGACCCCCTCCTGCACCCCAGCCCCCTGCCCCAGGCCTGATCCCCCTCCCGCCCTCTGAACCCACACACCCACCTGGAACCTTCACCCCTCCCCCACCCCCAATTTCATGAGCATTCATGGCCTGCCATACAATTTCCAAATCCAGATGTGGCCCTCGGACCAAAAGGTTTGCCCACCCCTGCTCTAGTCCGGGGCACATTTGAGGGGGAATGTGGTGGAAGCTTGTGTTGGCTCTGCCTTTGCCGGACCCATGTCCTTTATTCATGGAGAACTTCTGTTTTCCATTTGGCACTTTTCTCTGGCAGTGAATTTCCCTCAGGACAGTATTAAAGTCGGAAAAAAGACACTTACAATAAAGGCAACACAATCTTTTAGAAGGCATAAAGGGTGGCGGGATTTCAGCTACCTCCCTGTATGGGGATAACCCGCTAAGTGGGACAGGGGTGGTCAAGTGCATGGAAAATGTGGCTGCATCCTAGTTCTGCCGATGCTTGTGTTGCACTGCGTGGAGGAAGGCTTGGGATATGGCCACCCCCTTCCCTCCCTCCGCTTTCAGCAAGGTCATGCACATCCATCGCTGCCCACTCTGGCCCAGCGGGGTGCTCTCGGGGTTGCCACGCTGCCCGTCCATCTCCGCACTGGTCTGGCCTTCATCGTCACCCTAGCGCCTGATCTCCATTCCCTGCCCTTCCTACTGCCGCCGAGCCAGTTTCCTGCAGCGGGAGGGGCAAGTTCGGCTCTCGATGGTGATGGTGCAAAAGCTTAACACGAAGGGGGCTGGAGACCCACATCGGTATGTCCCCCATAGGCCTGTGCGGATTGACACCACTGGAATATGGCCTAGGTGAAATGAATGGCTGGATCCGAGCGATGCTGCTAGTGGTCTGGCATCTCTGTTCCAGCTGGCACTAATGAACGCCTTGGGTGCCGGTCCTCTAAGATAGACCAATGGGCAGAGACCCCCGCAGGGGAGTGCTAAGGCACATTGGCAAGGGAGTTTGTCTTGCCTAGGGTTGCCATGTGTCCGGTTTTCAGCTGGTAAGCACTGCTGTCCGGACACTAAAAGTCCAGTTACCTGCCGTAACCGGCCTTCCCCACCATGGGCCGGGAAGCGCAGTAGCTGCGGCTGGAGCCTGGAGGAGCTGCTCTCCGCTCAGCTGCTCGTGGACAGAAGTGGCTGGCTGGCTTCTGAGTGGCTCCAGCCTCTCCGACAGAGAAATAGGTATGGGATGGGCGGGGGCGGGGAATCTGTCTGCCCCCTGTCTGCCCTACTGTCCCGCGATTGCCCTCCACCTCGAGGCACTGACCCCCCCTCCCTCTGCCCTGCCACGTCCTGATTGGGCAGGCAGGCAAGTTCCGCGTCCGCTCCTCCCAGCCCATCTCTGCAGATGGCAGGGGAGTCCTGGGACCAGGCTGGGGAGCAAGCGATAATGGGGGTGGGGGGGCATTAGCAATGCAGGGAAAGGGAGAGAGGAGTGAGCATGGGGCAAGGCCTGGAGGAAGAGGTGGGGCTGGGACCGGTGGTGGGGTTTGGGGAGAAAGGCGGGGCAGGGTGTCCAGTTTTCAGCGGCTAGAAAGTTGGGCTGCCCCTAGTCCTTCCCCTTCTCTTTTCTGTGGCTAGAAGGTGTCAGGCTCTAAGGCTGTCAAGCCAGCCATGCAATGTCCTTGGAGCATGAGCAGACAAAGCCCTGCCCTTGCTGATTGCTCTTATCTCTCCCGCTCCAGCCCACGGGATTTGGAATAGCATGTGCCCTGGTAACTGGAGAAGCAAAGAAGGCTGGGAAGCTTTGAGTCAATGTTCTCCTTTTGGATGCTGGGAGGATTATCCGACTTTTGCCCCCCGCAAGGAGCCGCTGTGCTCCTCCCGTTGCATGGAGGCTCTTGACCGTGTCCCTTCGGCTGGGCCCCGCCGCTTCCCGCACTTCGCCTTTCACCTGGGTCGGGCCTGAGCAGAGACAGCTGCAGACGGGAGTTCTGGCAGGACCAAATTCAGCAGAAAGAAGTGTGAGAGGCCAGCTGGGCGTGCAGCTCTTGTTGGTGTTCAGTCTAAGGTAGCTAAGGAGCAGCCGACCTTCCGTATGGCAGGGGCTGTTGGTAACCAGCCTGTAGATTCTGAAGCTGATGGATTGAACTCCTCAGAAAAGCCAAATAGCAGATTTAATCCTTTCTACCTTCCTTACAAGTGGGAGAGGGTGAGGAGGTGTCACGGGTAGGAGCCGGGACGATAACTTGAAGCCTCTTTTCGAAAAAAAAAATGATCCTCGTGTCTAATAAACCACAGCTCACTAGTGATCTCTGGAAATCAGTGACTAGCCGGCGGAACGAGGAGTGAAACTGAACATCAGGCTGGAAAAGCAGACCAAGAGTACGTCTATACTACTCGCCGGATCGGCGGGTAGTGATCGATCTATCGGGGATCGATTTATCGCATCTAGCATAGACGCAATAAATCGATCCCCGAGCGCTCTCCCCATCGACTCCGGAACACCACCTCCACGAGAGGCGGGGAAGTGTCAGAGGTCGACTCGCCACCGTGAGGACGCCCAGGTAAGTCGATCTAAGATACTCCGACTTCAGCTACGCTATTCACGTAGCTGAAGTTGCGTATGTTAGGTTGTAGACCAGTGTAGACCAGGTCTGAGTGTCTGGATGATTTTCACATCCACTTTGGCTTCCAGGAGGGAAATTCTGGCTGCACACACAATGGACAATCATGATCTTCCAAGACACATGGATAAACATAGTAGTATTACTTATCATTTGTAGTACCAGTCCCCTCAAGCCCCAGTCATCAACCGGGTCCCCATTGTAGTAGGCCCTGTGGAAACAAAGGACAAAAAGATGGTCTCTGGCCAAAGAGCTTAAAATCTAAGTAGAAGCGAGACAACAGGTGGAGACAGACAGATGGGCGGGGATCATAAGCTACCAATGACGTCAAACATAAATCCACATAGGTCCCATAGGGGCTTGCCTGATGGAACCCCTGAATGTTGCCAGAAAGAATGACAGAGCGCAAGAGAATATTTCTAGAACTGTCACATGAAATACTGGGGACGCTCCCAGTGCATTGTAGATTTTGAACTGGGTTACCTAGGGAAGTGGTGGAATCTAATTCCTTAGAGGTTTTTAAGGCTTGACAAAGCCCTGGCTGGGATGATTTAGTTGGGGATGGTCCTGCTTTGAGCAGGGGGCTGGACTAGATACCTCCTGAGGTCCCTTCCAACTCTGATAGCCTAGGATTCTATGAACTGGTACTCGAAAAAGGGTGATATTTTGAAAAAAGCCAGACTGCCCTAAGCCCTACATTGATGGTGGTGAGGTTTTTTTTTTAATTAGAACAAAAGCTGACATTATCAAAGCTTCCCTGGGAAACTGGGCACACAGTTCCTATTGATTTTAACGGGACTTCAGCCGTCGAGTCCCTAAGGCAGTGTCGGAAATCTCAGCCGCTGTGGTCAAACTCTTCTTTCTATAGAGACATTTAGCATCGCACTAGAGTGTGAATGCTCGTGAGCGTGCCCATCGCTGCGTTCTGCTGGATAAACAATCCTGACTAAATATCCAGCCACCTTGGCTCCATTAATCTCCCTTGGGAGAAGCCTGTATGGGTGGTGCCAGCGTACGTGGCTACGGCCAGGGTTCTTAGGGTACGTCTACACAGCAATTAAAAACCCACGGCTGGCCTGGGCTAGCTGACTCCGGCTAAAGGGCTGTTAAACTGCTGTGTAGACGTTTGGACTTGGGCTGGAGTCCTGCCTTTAGGACCCTGCAGGGTAAGGTGACCAGACAGCAAGTGTGAAAAATCGGGACAGGGGGCGGGGGGTAATAGGAGCCTATATAAGAAAAAGACCAAAAATCGGGATTGTTCCTATAAAATTGGGACATCTGGTCACCCTGCTGCAGACTGGGAGAGTCCCAGTGTTCGGGCTACCATCCGAGCCCAACGTCTACGACGCAGTTAAGTCACCCAAGCCCGAGTCAGCTGGCCCACAGGTGTCCAAATGCAGTGTGGATGGACCTGTTTTTCCTTCTCCTCTCTTAGGAATCAGAGAGCTGACGTCTAACATTGAGACAGGTCTTGACTCAGATGGGAACAAAAACTGACAGTCCACTAAATACTCCACAGCAAAGGCGCAGAGCTCCGTCACACCCCTCAGCAACAGGTGAGCTTTAAAGTTACCTGGCAGAGTCCGGTGGGCACAGAACAAAGAGATGGGAACCTGCAGTGTAATCCACTCCCCCCTCCCCTCCATGCCCCTCCCCACAAATTTGATCAAGCTCCAACCTCATGCCTAAAATCCCCAAACTGTCTTTCCATGTAAGTGCTAATTCATAACAATGCCATAACCGACTGCTCTAAAATAGCAGGGTAACTGTCTTGTCCTTTTATAGCAGTGCCCCTATTGTGGGCCCTGGCATGTGATGGGCTGGGTGAATGACACCGTGTGTGACATTAAGGGACCGGCGGGGATAAAGACCTCGGCTGGAGGAGTGACTGGGGCTCTGCTTTATCCTTGAGCGGCCACCTCTCCTCTGTCTCTCTCTCCCTCTCCGTCTCTCTTTCTTTCCCTCTTTGTAAAACAGTTGCTAAAGCAACATGCCCCCCAAGAAGCCCGAACCAAAGAAGCCTGAACCAAAGAAAGAGGAGCCGAAGGCAGCGCCTAAGCCTGCGCCCCCGCCAGAGCCGGAGCCCCCCAAGGAAGTCCTGTTTGACCCAGCTAACATCAAAGTAGGTACCTTTTCGACCTAGCGCAGGAGGAGCAGCCAGGGCTGCTTGGAGCAGAGTTGTTGCCTTCTGTGCATTACGAGGTTAGGGCGGAGCCTACGTGTCACTTGGCCAGGTCCTGCTGGGGGAGGTGGGCAGCAAAGGGGCTGTGCCCTAGGGCCAGCTCTTGGCATCAAATCCGCAGGTGAGCAACATAATCAAACTCCCAGGGCTTCTCTTTTTCCCAGAGAAAAGCTGAGGGCTGAACTCTGTTTGACAAGGGCTCTGTTTGATCCTCTTCCCTCCCCACAGCAGGCAGGGTTAGAGGCAAATCCATCCCCGGCCACCTTTCCACGCGGTGATGGGAAAGCTAACACAGCAGGGTTTGCAGGGCCAATAAAAAATATTTGCTTGCCTTAAAGCAAGCGAGTAAATCCACCCACGGTTTCTAAGAGCAGCATAACACAGTGGCATATGAAGCCTCGATGTCCATGTATGCTAGGTATGCAGAGAGAAACCCTGGCAAAGGTCCTGCTGCCTTAAGGGACTGCCCCAAAGGATAACCAAGTGCAATCAGCCTAATTCTATTCTACCTTTCTTAGATCATCTCTGTCGCACAGCTGACACTGTTGATCCCTGAGGTATTTGGTTAAGTCGTGTTCACATGTATTTGTGCGGGTTTCCTTTCCTCTATAGCACAGAGAGGGCCAGTGGGTGTAAATCAGTGTCGCTGCATTGACTTCAGCTGGGGCCATTTACATCAGCTGAGGATCTGGCCCAGACTGAGAAAGAGAGCAGGAAAGAATCCAAATATCAATGGCAGGGATGAACAATCAGAGGGTTTTCCCCACAGATTCAATGAATGAAAGAAATAAAGATTTGAAGGTGGGGCAGCTACATTTACACTTTGCTCTTTCTGGAGCGGATTGAAACCCAGAAGGCCCCCCCACCCCAGCTGTCTTTAGAAATCACTTTCTCCTACCATTGGTGCATTAAAGGCTACACAACAGAGAGGCCATCAGGCAGGGGCAAGTCTGTCTGCCTTTTGCAAAGCGTTTGCTTTGAGCTAGGAAATGAAGGACCCACTGCGGCCATTCATGCAGCGAACTGTCGTGGGACCGTGAGCCAGATCCTCAGGTGGTGTAAATCAGAATATTTCCATGGACTGATTTAAAAGGATGCCAAGGTGCAACAGCTGAGGTTCTGGCCCATTGCTTTAATAATGATCCAGCTTATTGCTTGGGAAGGGGCCCGAGGACTGTGTGCTTTTAGGATGAGCAGAAGATTTTAAGGCAGCCGTGAGAAAATGGGTAATTCCACGGAGAGGAGGCCAAAATGCCTGTAGCAGAACAGCTTCTCAGCTGGTGTAAATTGGCATCACTCCACTGAATGAATGGAGTCAGATCCTCAGCTGTTGCACGTTGACATAGTTTGATTGAGGTCAACGGAGCCAGGCTGATTTACACCACCTGAGGATCTGGCCCGGCTTCTCTAAAGAGACATTGATTAGCTATCAGATACTGGAGGAGAGAGAGGAATACCTCCAGCAGCCTTTCCTGCTAGTTAAAAAGTCAATAAGATAATAATAAAAGTCAATAAAATAAAAGAGAACACCATAGGCCATGAATGGGTCACTCTGCTGCCTATGTGGGGTGCTCTTTCAGCTCAGAGCAACTTGGCCCACAGGTTGAGTAACAGAACAGAGTGGCTGCTTTGGGGGAATGGACAGTTCAGTGGTTTGACCATTGAGTTGTGACTTCAATCCCTGAGGGGGCCATTTAGAGATCTGGAGCAAAAATCTGCTGGATGATTTAGTTGGGGATTGGTCCTGCTTTGAGCAGGGGGTTGGACTAGATGATCGCTTGAGGTCCTTTCCCACCCTGATGTTCTGTGATTCTTTGCTCCCCTGGAAAGATTGTGATCCCACATTCCAGCTGAGGGTTCCCTAGAAAGGAAGAGCTGGGTTGGGACCGCCTCTGATTTCTTTCACATAGAATGGGCCCCAGACATAACAATCTGCAAATAGCGGACCAGAAAGAAGAAACCTAGAGCATCCTAGTAAGAAGGAGGACAGATAGGCATAAAAGGACTCTAATGATGGTGGTTATGGATCTAGCCTAGGATTTGGGAGGGGTAGGTGCCAGTCCATGCTCTGCCACAGATCCCCTGTGGGACCTTGAACAAGTCACTTAGCCTCTCTGTGTGTCAGTTCCCCATCTGTACAATGGGGATAACAGCACCACCCCTATGTCATGGTGTGTTTTGATCATCAATACATTAAAGGTTGAAAGGCACTCAAATTCTACAGCAATGAGAGCCATATTAGTAGGCTAGAGAGATGGGCATCAGTACATTCTAAAGCTGGTCAAAAATATAGATATTTTTTAAATTCACCAACTTTTCAAACACAGTTTCAAGCCACTAGTTTTCCAAATGGGCAGATTTTTCATTTTAAAATAAATATGTTGCACCTTTTCACCATTGGAATCATTTTTTGGGGTGGGGGGAAATGTAAAAACTTCCCAGTGGTGAGATCTATCGGTCTGTGGGATGGTCTCCACGGGACCCAACTGAAAACTATTACCTGATATGTTTAAAACTAGACTGGCTAAACATTAGTAAATGCACACAGGGAGCGTAGCTACTCTGATTCTCGGGGCCTGAGATAAATGGTCTTTTCGACCTCTACCTTCTATCTTAATAAATAATGGACTAAAAGCCTGATCTTGCACTCTGGAAATGAATGGGACTTTTGCCATTGACTTTAATGGGTTCAGGATCAGGCCCTATATTCTTGTCTGTGTTACATTAGTGTACATCTGGAGTAACTCCATTTAAGTCAATGGAGTGATTCGGGAGCGACAGTGGTGGACGGGAGTGCAGGATTTGCTTTGATATTTTGGTATTGTAAAGGACATCAGATGGAATCAAAAGCACGTTGAAGTCAGTGGCAAGGTTTCTGTTTACTTCAGTGGGTGTTGGACTGGGCCATTGAAGAACATAAGCCTTCCCTGGATTTTGTCTCATTGTGACTCATACCACTTGTGAACTTTCTGCACAGTCTCTTGGCATTGATAAATCTGCACCCCGAGGGATGAATTGTCCTTCAGATGTTCTGGAGCCAGAACATTGGGTTCTTTATACACACAGTGCAAACTGCCTTCATTCCCTGTAGCGTGCTCCTAATGGAGCAGGGGACAAATTTTGTTCTGCATTCTGCTCCCATGGATTGCACAGGGCATAAATCGAGGCAAGATTTGGCCCCAGATTGGTGCCTGTGAAGAGTCCAGGGCGTTCGGAGTCCAAAGACCAAGCGTAGTAGGTCTGTGCGGGGAGCCAGAAGGGCGGGGCTAATGGCCACCATTCCAGAAGCTTGGTCAGATGTCTCCATTTGACACGCCCATCGTAACAATATTCACGAATGTGCGTGTCTTGGAGACGGGACGGGCGTGGTTTATTTTCATTGGGCACCTACCATCCTAGAACCTTGAAAGCCCACCTCTCCTGCAGGGATTTCTTGGTAGAACCTGGAGTTTCTGGTTAGAAAGCTTCCCTCCTCTTTTGGCAGGAAAGCAAGGATGTTAAGGCTCCGGGACTGCTGCAGTATTGAGGGAGTGAAGCCGATACTGCAGTGGGCGACAGGACGGATGAGTTCTACCAATTCTCAGAGGAATGGGTTCGGTTCACAGGCACGGGAGAGCATTCAGAGAGCCCGTGCTGTGCCCTGGCAGGGTAGCAGAGGAGAGGCAGACTCAGATGGACAAGAAGCAGGAAGGGTATGGGGGGCCGTGCGTGTGTGCGTAGGGGACGTGAGAGGATTTCAGCCTGTGAGGGTAGGTCCGTGTGCACATGGGGCCTGGAGTGAGGCTGGGTGTGTGCAAGAGAGAGTACGATTTTGTACGTTGGCCCGTGAAAGTCTTAGATGGCCAGTGACAGCTGTGGGGGGCTGAGGAATGGGGCTCGTTTGGAAAGAGGAATGTACCGATGGCACAAGAAAATGCAAAAGGGGGTTTCTGTGGCCAGAAAAGAGCCACCGGTTGGAATTAAGCTCGGGATGTCCTGGCACAGATGTATTGCTGAAGTCTCCGTATGCTGGCAAAAGCTGGCAGATTGGCAGCATTGGGGTCTGGAGCCCTGTCTCTGGAGAGCAGTATGGGCAGCAGTATGGGCAGTATGGGCAGTATGCTGGCTTCTTCCAACCTGTCCATCACCATGCCTTAACCCTGATCCACATGGTCCGCCCTAGGGTAAGAGGACCAACATGGCTACAACTACACCACACACATTCTCCATCCACTGCCCTTCTTTGGCATCTGGGCTTAAACCACCTTGGACGAGACCAATTAGGGCCAGTTGAGAAGGTTGTGTATGGCACATGAACCCACAAGAGATGGCCTGAGACCCACCAGCCCTGCTCATATCAGTCACTCAACAGCCATCAGCTGATAACAACTTAAAATCATTCCCAAATGGTGGGTCAGAACCTCAGCAGAAGGGGAGGCTCTGAGGGTGATTGCTCAGCATGTTCTGAGAATCACGCCCCTTTTCAGGCATCCCAGAATCACTTGAGCAATCTTGCATGCTTGGAGTTGGGCTCGCGTTTCAATACTTTGCTGGGCCAGGGTCCTTCCCTCCTGGAGGAATCCTGCACGTCTCTTTCAAGAGTTCGTGGGCCAGAAGGGAAAGATCAATAGGAAGTGACCCAATCTCTGTGCATTTCCTCACTGGGAAAAGCTGGAACATTCGTCAAATTTGTGTCACTTTTCCCACCATGTTATAATAGGGCACTGAAACGGTGCATGAGTTAGACACCGTCTCTGGTCCCGCAGTCCCATTGCACGGGCTATGCGGTGCTCTGTGTAATGTCAGGAGGGGTGCAGCAACCAAAATTGTGACTCAGAAGGGATTCGCCCTGGATATGCCATGCAGCACATGTAGGCACTGGCATGGGTCATCCACGAAGAGTAGAGATTATGCTTCCGGCTGGGGAAAAGGTAGAGCCATGGCCTTACCTACCTTGGGGAACGGGGCATATTTCAGGATCCCAGAAGACATGAATCTACTTGGGGTTCTGGCTTGATCTGGCTCAAGAAGGAGGTGGAAACTTCTTATAGTCTCCAGAGGCTGGCTACATTTTCTTTCTTTCTTTCTTTCTTTCTTTCTTTCTTTCTTTCTTTCTTT
>ML677391.1:3170169-3185778 GCA_007922305.1 Dermatemys mawii | reverse complement strand
TCTATCTATCTATCTATCTATCTATCTATCTATCTATCTATCTATCTCTAAGCATACCTGACCATCCATCTATTCCCATACATACATGTCCATCGAGCCACCTAATTATCTATCATCTCCATAGGTACCCATTTCTCTCTGTCTCTCTCTGTCTGTCTCTCTCTCATATGATTTTCATCATCATAGTTTCTGGCTTGAATTTTAGCTGTGTAATGGCACTCAGGGGCAGTATAACCTGCTTTCAGAGTCTCAGCTGGCCTGTCAGTTTAGTACAAAAGTCTTGCACAGCTCTAAGGATTAGCATACTAGATGCCCCATGTTTGTCAATCTTTTTCCGGGTTTCGCTGTCAAGTTGTTCTCGGAGCACAGTCGAGATGTGCTGAGATTGCTACCACTGCCTTGCCAGGGTGGTGTCAGTCAGGTGAGGTCTGTGGCTTTTTAGGGTCTAATCAAAACAGGAATGTTCAGTAAAGCAGGAACATGGGGATAGAGCTGTGTCTGGACCAAGACACAGTTGTAATTAATCTAATGATAACTCATGTCTAAGAATGCTCACTCTGGTCCTGCAAAGGACCTGGCGTGCATTCCTGGACCAGTCCAGCTCTTATTGAAGTTGGTGGGAAGCTGACTAGCTTCAGAGAAGCTATACTATCTGAAAATCCAGCATATTGATTTTCTTCACACAGCACACAGTCAACCTGTGGAACTCCTTGCCTGAAGAGGTTGTGAAGGCTAGGACTATAACAGGGATTAAAAGAGAACTGGATACATTCATGGAGGTTAAGTCCATTAATGGCTATTAGTCAGGATGGGTAAGGAATGGTGTCCCTAGCCTCTGTTTGTCAGAGGGGGGTGATGGATGGCAGGAGAGAGATCACTTGATCATTTCCTGTTAGGTTCACTCACTCCAGGGCACCTGGCATTGGCCACTGTTGGTAGACAGGATCCTGAGCTGGATGGACCCTTGGTCTGACCCAGTATGGTCATTCTTATGTTCTTAATGGTGCTATATTTGTTTATGCGCCTGAGGATATGGCCTTTAATTTCAATGGAGCTACCCTGATATACACTACCTGAGAATGCAGCCTGTTAGCTCTAGTCATCAGTGTACTTGGGGCTTGGGGCATAGAGTAGAATGCCTTCCTGATCCTCACAGGCAAGTCAATGGTGCTTTGAAGGATGAGGGTTATTTAGTATTATCTTTGCTACTGTAGTCTGCATAGTTACAAATGTTATGGATACCTGTCAGAAGATTGGGGAGTAGCGCTGTACTTCAGCTAGTATACCCTGGTATTGGAGCTACCCTGATTTAAACAAACAAAGTATCTTATTTGTCTCTGGTTGCATGTTTATCTAACCTCATCACTGTAGTAACTGAGCTCCTCACAACCATTACAAGTGTAGGGAACTTTTATGCCCATTTTGCAGATATGGAATGGAGAAATAGAGGCGCTGAAGCATCTTACCTCAGGTCACCCGGGCAGTTTTGACCTGACCTGGGAATTTTACCAAGGTCTCCTGATTCCCAGTCCGGTCCCCTCTCCGTTAGCCCTCCCGGACCTTGGCCCTCCCATATCGATTCTTTTTAAAACCCAACCACAGTGTGTCTTGATGAGTGGGGAATTATTAAAAGCACACTCTGGAGACTGAGCAACTCTGTAATGAGAGCTGCATTTTTCACATAGCTGCTAAACCTCATGAAATGTGGTTTTAATCACTATTTGTTTAATGTGCAATAACTGTTCTATTCAATTTAAGTTAAACGCACAACTAAGTGCATGCAGGATTCTGGAGCCAAAGTGCTAAACTTTCCCCAAGTGACTCCAAAGCCACCCTATAGGCATGGAGTATTTATTTCACCCATAAACCAGTAAAACCTAAAGGGACTGAAGTGTGACTCGGAGAGTCATAATTCAGGGCCTGCTTTGCCTAGGGAGATTACCATATACCAGTTCCTTTCTTGGCACAACTTATTGACCCCACTTTAGGGGGTCAGAACCTAGGGTCCACCCATTCCCTGCCTACCATTTGCTGCTGTCTCCCTCCAAGCTGTGACAATGCAGGTAGATATACATGGGTTTAAAGGGGCGTCTTTCTTATGCCCTTTGATTTCCTGGTGCAGGTGTTTAGTTGGGTTCACAATTGAGCCCTCAGTAACAGACAGTCCTTGACCCCAAGAGTTTACAATCTAAGTAGACCAGCCAGACAATGGAGGTATTAGTATACGGAGAAAGGATGGTCTGCTGGTTGGGACACTAAGCCAAGGTGTGAGTGCAAGTCCTGACTTTGCCACGGACATTCTGTATGACCTTGGTCAAGTCACTTAGCCTCTCTCTGCTTCAGTTCCCTGTGTGTAACATGAGAATAGTACCAATGCTGGCTTTTCATCAGAAGATCTCAAAGCTCCCAATAGCATTACCCTGTTTAACAGATGGGGAAACTGAGTAATGGGGGGATGGGACTTGCCTGAGGTCACCCAGCAGCAGAACCTAGATCTCTGGTATCCCAGATCAGTGGTCTAATCACTAGGTCACACTGTCTCCTCCTATGGTTAGCACTATGTCATAGCTATCGAATTTAAGTCCAGAAGAGCCCACCAAACCATCCCGCCGGAGGCCCTGTATGTCATTGGCCGCCAGCACCACCTGGCCCCAGCCCACGAAACCCAGCAATGGAAATGAGACCCACGAGAGACTAGATTATTATGTGTTACAGGAAGAGAATCGGGGAGCTGAGCTGCGCCAATGCACGGGGCCCCTGCAATGGCAGGGAAACGAACACTCCCAGGAGAGTTAGAGGTATTATCCTATCCGACAAGCGGGGACTGGAGGCTGAGGAAAGTCAAGAGACATGCCCAAGGTCATGCTACAGGTCTGGGCTAGAGCCAGGCAGCACAGTCGGCAAGCCTTTCTTTTTTTCACAGTGGCATGTTTCAAGGAATCTGGGAAAGGGGAGGGAAGCGATATGGCCAGAGGGACAATGCAACCACAGCCCCGCCCTAGAATTGTTCCTGAGCAAAATCCCTTCCCGAGTGTAATTTCATCTCGGGCTAGAGGCAGACATCTTATAAGGTATTGTTCCCTGCTCTCTCTGTCCGGCCTGGACTCTGAATCACAAGGAGCGGACGTCAGAGGAACTAAATTTAAATGGAAAGTGTTAAGTTATGCCAAGGGTATGCGGTCATCCAAGTGCTCCTGGCTGAGACGGCTGCTTCCTAGGATCATGTACCGAATGGTCACGTATGGGGAGCCGGGTGTTATCATTGCTAATAATAGCGCCCGAGGAAGAGTCCGATTTATTTGCTTGTGGCGTCTCTCTGCGCTCAGATCCTGGGCTGGTGAAAATCAGCTCAGAGTTCTTGAATTTATCAAGTCTGTCCATGTCTGGGAGCTACTGACTTCGAGGGAGCTACATCCGTTTTCACCACCTGCAGATTTGGCTCATTCGCGTTAGTGGAGCTAGGCTGATTTACACCCGCTGAGGATATGCCCCTTTCTGTCTCCCCACCCCCCTTGGTGCTGGCTGGTTTTGGGTGCTAATGGCACATAAATACAGAGCTGGGGGGATGCGGTGGCATGACAGCCTTGGACAGTGAAGGCCTCTCTCCAGCCCTAAAACAGGGGCAGCACGGGCTCACTCTCCCCCCACATCACCCCACTTACGTGCAGGGAGGGGTCACGCCCGGACGTGATGATGGCCCTCAGTCCCAGATCTGTCCCTTGAGACAGCCGGCCGAGCCTACAAGCACTGAGCACGTCCAGATCGTCACCCACTCACGCCGCCACCACCAATCAGATGCTCACAGACAACGCGGTCATAACAAAGCCAGGCCTATGATCAGCCCTAGGACGCCAAAGCAGTGCTTCTTATGGACTCTTTGGGAACAAAACCATGCCTTTGTGCAACCCTACCATAACAAAACAATCTCTAGAGGGAACCCTCCTTCTTAGCATCTGTGCAACGTGCCTCGGGTGACGGGTAACGAGGATTCATCACCGAATTTGGTCCGCTGGTTGGATCATTAGTTTCCCCGGGCCAGGTACTGATGGGGAGTACAATGTGAACGCTGATCCCTGCCCTCCAGAGAGAATCCTAGAAAGACACATCTGTGCTTAGCAGCGACCTTACAATAGCAAACTAGTGTGTGTGCAATGGACGTGGGGGCAAAGCATTGGTAAGGAAACAGACTTGAGTTGCAGACCCCCTCAGGGTTTATGACTGGGGTGGGCGAAAGTCTCGGGTTTCCAATCAGCACTGGGGCTTGGATCTGTCTGGATTTGGACACTTCCTCCCCTGGAGTTTCATTTTCAATGACAGGTTTGAGCCCAAACTGAAAGAAAAACGGGCAAAAATTGCAGAATATTCACTTGGGCCTGGGCTATGCTGGCAACAGGCGGGCGGGGAGTGGGGTTTGAACTAATATGCACAATTTCAGCTGTGTGAATAGCATAGCTGAAGTCGAAGTATCTTAGTTTGACTTACCTGGCCATCTCCACGGCGGTGAGTCGACCGCAGCAGCTCCCACGTCGACTCCGCTTCTGCCTCTTGCGGAGCTGAAGTTCCAGAGTTGACGGGAAGCGCGTTCGGGGATCGATTTATCGCGTCTAGGCAAGATGCGATAAATCGATCCCCGGTACATTGAACACTACCCGCCGATCCAGCGGGTAGTTTAGGGTCCAAACTTGCAAAGCGAGTGGATTTCCCAAAATTTTGAACCACAGTCCATTCATCTGAATGATTTGCGTCCTTTGGGGTGGAAAAGGGACAGACTCAGCTATGTGAATGAAATGGGCATTTATGAGGCTGCTGGACCCAGACAGACTGTGTAGTTCTCTCTGCCTTCACCCAGGTTAACTAAATCGCCCCCTAATTCCCAGCCTGGACCAAACAGTCATGGTCCACACCTCATTGACACTGCCAAAATTTGAACCCACCCATCTGACTCCAAGCTTCAAGCCTGGATGCTCTAATGGGCTAAACCAAATACCCGGATCCAAGCACCCCTGAGCTCTGGAAAGGTTTGAAGCTCTGCAGCTGTGACCCATGTCTAGTTCAGCAG
The DNA here is from genome assembly GCA_007922305.1 of Dermatemys mawii. Classification (NCBI taxonomy): domain Eukaryota; kingdom Metazoa; phylum Chordata; order Testudines; family Dermatemydidae; genus Dermatemys; species Dermatemys mawii. Next base: position 3,180,719 of record ML677391.1, on the reverse strand, counting down.
CAAAGCAGCTGGGACGTGGGTCAAGTTTGCCCTAAAAGTGAGTGAGCTGCAACAAACAATGGGCTGGAGGAAGAATTTTAAATCCTCCTCCCTTTTTATTATTTAAAATTTTGCTGGAAAGGGGCATTGAAATTTTGACATTTCCAGCCATGCTGACCAGCAGACTTTGTCTGATCTTCCATTTTTTTTTAGCCAACCCCTCGATCCAGGCTAAGTGTCTGGGACATTTGGGATTACAAAGAACACAATGTTTGTCAGCTTGCAATGAAGAGTGTCCTCTGTAGGACAATAATAAATTACAGTGATGGGTCCAATTGTGCCCCAGAGGCAGATCCCTCGATGTGATGATTTGCTCAGGGGATCAGTTTGGCCCGTTAAAGACCATGGCTGAATTCCAGGATGATTATTTGGGGAGAAGCATGTAGGTTGACTGCCAACTCTGAAACAAAACCAGAGCTCTCTCTAGTGCCAATTCTTTATTGCAGCGGTTCTTTGGAAGAGCCAGAGTGACCCTAGTTATTCAGGGATGCAGTTGCACAGCACAGCAGGCAGGGTGACATTTCTAGCCAGCTAGCTATGATTTACGCTGCTGGAAAGTTAATACCGTCATGTGCAAGGGCGTGGATTCAACCTACAAGGAGCCTGGATCCTCAGGGGCGTGTTGCACCATTCCAGTGTAGGATGCACTGTTGGGACATTTGCGTCACGATATCAGGAGGCCTTCATTGCTGCATCAGGAGGTCAGACTGGTGGGGCTATGATGGTGGTGGTGGGGTATCTATGTATGCCAGGCAAGCGTTGCATGCCCTGTATGCCCGACTGGCTGGCTGTTGTCCAACTGGTGGCTCGCTGGCCAGATCTGGCCCGCGGAACAATTCTGTTGGCCTCTATGGAGGACGCCATTTTGTAGAACAAACCTCGGCATAGCATGACCTCACACACCATAAGCGCACGGTCAGGCCGCTAGGATGGCCACTCACACATTCCCGGAATACCCAGACATTCTGGTACTTTCAGGAATGGTATGAACCTGCCCCCTGTAGTGTGAGCCCATCGCCCCTCAACGTGATCTCATGCGCATGGTGCATGTGGGGTGCCTGGGGGATGCCATTTTGAAGAGCTCACTGCGCCACCCCCACCGGCGTGACCTCTCATGGATGATATGCGTGAAGCCACGCCACCAGAGTGACGCGCTGTCCATTGTGGCATCCCCTGTCCCATTCCAGACAAACCCATATCTGATGTTGTCTCAATACCAGATGGGAGACAAAACACCCAAAAGGAGATGTCTAGTGTACAACCTGATGAATGGTCTCTATCCACGCCACAGGGGGACTCCATTGTGGACCGGCCAAGGCATGCCGGTTATAATCATATTGACAGCACTTGGGATTTTCACCACAGTGTCACGGGGTCATGAGTAGGTTAGACGAACACCTGTCAGGTATGAGCTAGATAATACTTAGTCTTGCCCTGAGTGTAGGGGACTGGACTAGATGATCCTCAAGATCCTTTCCAGTCCTTCGATCCTATGATTGTGATAGATATAGCAAGCACAGTCAGTATCTGTGAGGACTATGCTGTATTTTACACTGAAAGCATGAAAATCTCAAAAAGCAATTATATTGCGATGGAGCAGACAGTATGAATTGTAAAGTATTCATAGACTTTTGTATCAGTACAGGTGATGTGTATTTGTGGGTTCCAGGAATCACTAGGGGGTGATTAATGCAAAATCCCAAGCCTATCTATAAAGCAAGGCAAGGGACTGGTTTCTTCTCTTTTGCAGAGACCAAGAGATGTCTTTGGGTATAAAAGGTTGAGTTTAAACAGACCTAGGAGAATTATTTTGATTCAGTGAAGGGCCAGGCCCTTCTGTCCAAGGGGAGGCCCCAACCCTTGTTGTAGAGTTGGAAGGACGTTGGCCTACTGCAAAAGATGATCAATTCCTGGTACATTTAATGATCATTTAAACCCTTTTATTGTTTTATATGATTTCTCTGTGATGCTTTTGCCCTAAGAATAAATGTACTTTGCTTTGGAAGCACTGTGTGGTCACTGTTGGTCTCAGAGAGAAAGCAAAGCACAGATGCTACCTTTCAGGATAGACTGGTTTGCTGGGGGTACCACGGTACATGGCAGGAGGCTGTGTAGCCTTAAAATGTCTGGTTAGAAAGAAGTGGGACATGGGTCCCTGCCCATGGCACCGTGTCTAGGGGCCCGATGCCCGACCGGAGACTGTTTGAGTGGACCCTGGAGAGGGAACAAGGGTGCAGTTACCCTGAAACTGTGACAGTGCTGTTTGTGTTGCCTTGTTGTGAATTGTGCGGTTACTCCTGCAGGTTCGTAGTGTTGTAACTGTGACATCCCATGACAGAAATGCTGGTCTGTAGAGAAGAGGTTCTCAGCTTTACCCACCAGGGACCCAAAAGCCACCTGGGTTTCCTTGCTGCAACATACCCACTCCCACAGTTCTTTGTGGCTGCAAAGCACTATGGGACTGGAGCTGTGGAAAAACAACATGGCTCTGTCTGAGGGGACTCTCTTTACAGGTGAGAAGATATTTTGGAGTCTATAGCCCAGTCAGTCCTGGACCTCTGATACGTGACTATGGAAATTCTGAGCCAGCCAGAATTCACTCTTGGGATATGTTTACACAGCAAAGGAAACACTCTGGCTGGCCTGCACCAGCTGACTCCGGCTTGGGCTTGTTTCATTGCCGGGTAGACGTCTGGGCTCTGGGACCCACCCACCTTGTAGAGTCCTAGAGTCGGGGCTCCAGCCTGGATCCCACATGTCTACACAGCAATGAAACAGCCCGCGAGTCCAAGTCGGCTGGTGCAGGCCAGCCATGGGTGTCTGGTTGCTGTGAAGACATACCCATGGAGTCCCAGATACAGGGTAATCCCTGCAACACACCAGCTACACAGCCCAGCCCTTTATGGTCTTCTCCTTTAAGCAGCCAGCGCACACAACATTGGACTTCCCCTGCCATTTATCCAAGGGTGTTTTTAATTTTTCATATTACTTTGCTGGTTAAGAACATCTGAACAAACATCTGCTGCAAGGCTTGTGGTGGGGGGCAGGGGGAGAGGACATGAGCCAGCCTTCAATAAGTGGTCGGAGAATCCAAGCTCATGTTGCTGAAGGGGAACAGTCAGGCTAAAATGTTTTATATTTCTGGTGCCGAACGTTGCCAGAAACTGTCTCCGTTTCTCCAAAGCAGCTCAGATTCTCCCGCTGATGCCGCCGACTTCCCCATGCTATGGAAAAGAAGGAGGAGCGTGTTCTCGATAAAAGAAAGAGGCTATGGCTTTACAGACTGAAGCCTCCCTGCCAACATGGATTAGCGTGTAACAGAACGAAGAGCGACCCCAGGCCCTCAAAAAGTCTTTTCTGAAAAAGGACACTAGCAAGGAGGAGACTGGGGATGGCCATCCCCCGTCAAGGCAGGCTGCTGTTTGTCAGTCACCCGAAGATCTCAGGGTGGATTGGCCGCAGGCCGGGACCAAAGCACCAATGGTAAAGGAGAGACTAACGTGGGACCCAAGTGGTCCTTGTTCCTATTTGGTTGGTGGCCCCGAAAAAGCGACAATTGAGCACCGGAGACTCATGTTCCCTATGGTCTGCTAGGTTTAGCCCTGAACACCCTGAGGGTTTGTGGATTTGTCTTTGAGAGGCTGCAGGCTAGAGATGAGCTCTTGTTGGGAATTTTTCGCAGAAACACTTATTCCGTTGGAGAGTATTAGTTTGTCAAAGCGGCAACTTTTCGCGAAAATGTATCAGTGTCGACTGAAAGGTCAGGAAGTTTCCTCAGGTCCAGGGCAGAATCTCTGGCCTATCCCATTATAGCCCAGAACCTGGGTTCCCACCTCTCAGCTGAAGCCCCTAAACTAACCCATGTTCCAGACCTTGCTTTGAATCAGGGACCCCGTGCTCACCACTGGACTGGCGGCTCTCGCGGGGTCGGGCTCTCATTGTGGTCTCCAGCCTGACCCTATCCCCAGCAGCAGCTCAGCTCTCCTCCCTCCCCCTAGCCTTCGCCACAACCTCTCACCGCTTCTCACACAGGAAGTAGAGAGCCTCATGGTTCCTCCTCACCCGAGACCCCTGCCAGAACTTCAGCAAGCCACTGGTCCCCATGCAGCCGGCCTCCCTCATCTTGCTTCTCCACAGGCCGAGGGAGAAGAAGGGTCAGAAAATGCAGCTTGGAAGGGAGAGGTTCCTGGCATGGCAGATCCTGTCTGGATCTTTGCAGGCTAAAGCCCCAACCTGGCTCTAACTCCCTTCTTCCCAGCACAGTGCCCCTGAGTGGTTGCTCTAAACAGAGGAAATTTGGCCAAGTTTCTCAAAGGTATTTAGGCTCCTAACTTCCAAAGGCGTTTGAGGATCTGGGCCTTAGTCTGTACCAGCACCGTGAGTATAAGTGGTGGAATAACAAGACAGACAATGATGATACATCACCGACCATGTTATGTGGACAGAGAGAATCAGGAAACCCAGTTAATGGGGACAAATCTCAGATGACCTGTTTACACCCAAGGAAGGGGGGTGGAATACGCTAAGATTAGAGTGCAGGGCTAGTAGACCCGGGTTTTGTTCCTAGCTCTGTCAGGGCCTGGGGCATGTCACTCTGCATGGGCTGCTGTGAGTCATCTAAGCTGCATGGGGATCCCTGTGGAGTTTCTGTGCTCCACAATGAGTACAGAAGATGTGACTAGTGATCATCGGGAGGAGCACTTAATCCAAACCACAGGCCATCCTTGGGCCACCCCAGTTAACTGACTCCCATGATATCTGTTCCAGCCAAGCCCTATTCTTTTCGCAAGCCCAGAAACTCATGGAACCCAGAGGGGATCCCCGTTTGCCTTGCATGGGAAGAGGGAGTGGGAGCATTTAGTGGCTGGGAAAGAGGGACGGGGGCGTGGGGACTGGTCAGTAGGAGGGGTTAGTGGGTGGGTTGACCCGCAAAGGGGGAATTCAGAGCACAACACTTGTGAGAGGGTTTGGAGTAGGTTCAGCAGGAGGAAAGGAGCAGTGAGGCAGATGTGGGTTGGTAAGAAGGTTAAAGAGGTCACTGCACAATCAATAATACTCAGCCTTAGTATTAAGAGCAGCCTGAGTAGCTATCTAATTGATCTATCCATTCATCCATCCCCATACACACCTTAATATCTACCCCATACTCTCTCTCTCTCTTTATCCCCACATCCCACTCTGTCTGTCTGTCTATCTATCTATCTATTCCCATATACTCCCTGTATCTATCTATCCATCCCCATATACCCTATCTATCTATCCATCTATCTATCTATCTATCTAATCTGTCTATCCCCATACACACACCCCCATCTATCTAATCCTCTCTCCTGCCTACACACATTTCCCTCTCTCCATCCTCTCTTGTATGGATGATGTGATGGAGAACCTCAGATATTCACAGATTAGAAAGAATTTCAAGAAGCAGATGGGACCAGAGCTCATGGACTACTGAGCCAGGGAGTGTGACCCTACACTAATAAGGCATGAGCCTGGGCACTGCAGGCTTTTGCATGCCACTGAACAGCTCTGTGCACAAACCAATGGGTTTGTGGGTTTTGCTGCCCTGCACGATGCGTGTTAACCGCTTTAAAAAGGACTTAGCGGAAAAAAATCTTGCAGGGCACAAATGTCACCTCCTCACCACGACTCAGACCTTGATGGGTTTCCGGGCCTCTTCCCATCCTCAGCATTTCTAATCCCTAAATTGGGCTCCTGTGAAAAAGTATCTTCCTCTTTCCAACCTAACCCTTGCTCTGGTTAGTTAAGCACCTCGTTATTAACATTAGAATTCCTCAGCCTGCCGTAGAAGAGAAACGCATGGGTTCTATTCTGGGGACTCCTTGCTTGTGTTGTTTAAATGCTTTCCTGGTGATACCCTCATGAATGCCAGTTTAGCACTGGCAGGGTTTAATTAATAGGACTTGTTCCATAGTAATCTTCTGCTGGATTGAGCTAGAGGTGTAAAGAACATCTTCCTGACACTGCACTATTTTAGGCTGTGGAATAATCTCCCATGGGGAGTGCTGGAAACCCCATCACTTGGGATATTGGAATGGGGCAAAAGTGGATATGGGATAAAATGCGCTCTAGGAAGTAATCCTGCACTGGCACGGATGATCTGATTGGCTTCCAGTCATCACAAACCGGCTCTAATTCAATGATAAAATTATTTTATGCCATTGCTTAGGAAATGGGACAATATCTCATACACAAGGCTGGGCACTAATAATAGTGTTTAATATGAGGGCCAGATCCCCAGCTGGTGCAACCCAGAGATGTTTAATTGAAGTCAACAGAGCTGTGATTGTTTAAGACAGGGTGACCAGATAGCAAGTGTAAAAAATCAGGACAGCGGGTGGGGGGTAATAGGAGCCTATGTAAGAAAAAGCCCCCCAAATCGGGACTGTCCCTATAAAATCGGGACATCTGATCACCTTAGTAAGGATCCAGTGCACAACTTCCAATCATTGTGGAAATGAATGAAGACTCACTACAACGCTGTGCAACAAAAGTCACCATAGGATCATAGAATCATAGACCTGGAAGGGATCTCGAGAGGTCATCTAGTCCAGTCCCTCTGAACTCAAGGCACTGTCAGAGACCTGCAGCAGGACTGGGATCCCATGGGTCCTGGAGGACTCGCTGCCATAATAGCGGGAACAGCTAAAATCTAAAATGTTCTTTGTTGCAGGTGGGATTGGGTGGGCACAAAAAACAGACTGTGATAATTTGTGGGAAAAAACAATATCACCAAATGGCTTAAGCAAGATTTGTTTAATTCTTTGAGTGGTAAAAATTGTGTCTGAATTCCACTTATATATATAATATAGTATATTATAAACTGGTTTTTGTTTAGTTGATTTTTTTAAGAAGCAGAGCAGATCTGTCTGTCTTGCAGGATTTGCAGGGTCTATGTTTTTTGTGGGTGGGAGTGGTTAAGAATGCAAGGGTGTGGCTACGTTTCCCGCCGGATCACCAGGTAGCGCTTGATGTATCAGGGATTGATTTATCGCGTCTCATCTAGACTCTATAAATCGATCCCCAAATCAACACCTGTACTCCACCTTGGCAGGAGGAGTAAGCAGAGTCGGTTGGGGAGCAGCCCCGGTCGACTCACTGCTATGGGGACGGCCCAGTAAGTTAACTCAGATACTTTGACTTTAGCTACTCAAACAGCATAGCTGAAGTTGCGTATCTTAGTTCGAACCCTCCGCCCAGCCCCAAGAAACAATGCTGTTGCAAGTGTGTGTGGGTATTGCGGGGCGGGACGGGACGGGAATGGGATTAAAAAAAAAGTCCCACACATTGCTCTCTTTCTCATCCCTCTTTTACAGGGGTGGGGGAATGAGGCAACAAGAAGTGTGAGGGACTTGCAGGAGGCCATGCAATGAATCAGCAGCCAAGCTAGAATGAGAGCCCAGAACTCCCTACAAACACACACAAAGCCCACAACCACATGGGGTTAATTGTCCTAGGTGCTGTACAAACATATAATCAGTAATTGTCCTTGCCCCAAAGGGCTCAAAAGCACAATAGCTGGCAGAGAAAACACCAGTGAAAGCTGAACTCTTTCCAAATAACAGAGTAATGCTAAAACAATCACCGTGGTTCACTCACAAATAATAGTGGGTGTAAAATATTGTCTTTGGAAAAGAAGTTATCTTGAGAATAATCCCTAAATCTTTCTAGTGTTTTTCATCTGTGGATCTCAGAGTGCTTTACAAAAGAGGTCAGTGTCATTATCCCCATTTTACAGATGGGGAAACTGAGGCAAAGAGCAGTGACTAGTGAAATCATTTCGCCAGTGCCTAGCTTTGGGCATTATGGGCCAGATTTTCAGCGCTGATTGAGTCACCTAAATTAGTGGCCAGATTTTCAAATTTTGATTTCCATCCACCCGAGTGAAAATGGGACATGGTTTCAGTTTTTTTAAAAAAATACAGTCCTTGATCAGAAACAGACCAGAGAAAGGTGCTGGGTTGACAGTGCTTTCCATAGGCCCATTGGACATGCCAGACTGGATCAGACCAGGGGCCGAGCTAGCCAAGTGGCCAGCAGCATACGTCAGAGATTGTAATCCCTGAAGTACATCAGCAAAGGGGCTAATCTGTGGGTTTTTTGTTGCTCTCTTTCAGCTTGAATTCACGCACGATCAGATCGAAGGTGAGGAGGATTTGCATCTCTTTCCAGGTGGTGGCAGTGGGCAGAATGAACGCAGCCTCCGAAGCTTATCATTCACTTGACACGGAGGATACTTAATTAACCATTTTTGGTATTTGTGGTATGGTAGCACCCAGGTGAGGCCACCAGGTGCTCACTTGAGATCGGGGCCCTCCCCATACAACTCGAGCACTTTGTCGCCATAGATTCATAGATTTCAAAGCCAGAGGAGAGCATTGTGATCCTCTTAGTCCTGTCACCTGTACAACACAGGCCTTGGAATTTCCCCAAAATAATTCTTAGAGTAGATCTTTTAGGAAAACATCCAATCTTGATTTTAAAATAGTCAATGATGGAGAATCCGCCATAGAATCATAGGGTATGTTTTCATTACCCGCCGGATCGGTGGATAGTGATCAATCTATTGGCAATCGATTTATCGCATCTCATCAAGACTTGATAAATCGATTGCCAAAGGTGCTCCTGTCAACTCCGGAACTTCAGCTCACCAAGAGGCGTAAGCTGGAGTTGATGGGGGAGCCTGCTACTGACCGCTGCCTTTGTGAGGACGGCAGGTAAGTTGGCCTAAGATGCGCCGACTTCAGCTACGTTATTCACGTAGCTGAAGTTGAGTATCTTAGGTCAACAATCCCCCCTACTGTAGATCAGCCCATAGAATAGAATCATGGGACTGGAAGGGATCTTGAGAGGTTATCTAGTCAAGTCCCCCGCACTCATGGCAGGACCCTTGACTCTCGGTAAATTACTCCAATGGTTAATTCCTCTCACTGATAAAAACTTCCTGTTTGAATTTGTCTAGCTTCCATTTCCAGTCATTGCATTGTGTTAGACCTTTCTCTGAAAGACTGAATATTTGTTCCCCATCTAGGTATTTATAGACTGTAGTCAAGTCACCCTTTATCCTTCTGTTTGTTAAGGTAAATTGAGCTTCTTAAGTCTATCACTATAAGGCACGTGTTTCATCCTTTAATCATTCTCGTGGCTCTTCTCTGAACCCTCTCCAATTAATCAACTTCCTTCTTGAATTGTGGGCACCAGCACTGGACACAGGATTCCAGCAGCAGTTCCACCAGGGCCAAATACAGAGGTAAAATAACCTCTCTGCTCTTACTGGAGATTCCCCAGTAAGGGGAGAGCTCTTTTGGCCAGAGTGGATATGGCTATGCTGAAATTAAAAACCCGTGGCTGGCCAGTACCAGCTGACTCGGGCTTACAGGATTGAGACTAGGGAGCTGTTTAATTGCGGTGTAGATATTCGGGCTTGGGCTGGAGCTCTGGCTCTAGGACCCCGCAAGGTGGGAGGGTCCCAGAGTTCAGGCCGCAGCCCAAGTTGCACATCTATACGACAGTAAGACATCCCCTTAGCTGAGCCCCTTAGATTGAATCAGCTGGCCCAGGCCAACGGTGGGCATCTAACACCAGTCACACTTGGTGTTCACGTTCCATGGGTTATCCACCCTGTCCCCCAAATCTTTGTCAGGGTTGCTACTTCCCAGGACAGAGCCCCCCCACATCCCGTAGGTGTGGCCTAGTTGCATCCAGACAACGGATTACGCCAGGATAGCTATGTTGGCTGGGCTGTGTGTGATTCTTTCCACACTCCTTGCTGACCCAGCTATGCTGGCACAACTTTGCGGTGTAGACGAGGCCTGTGTACCGAACAATCATTGAAACATCCCGCTCTTATTTTTTCTCTTCCTTACGTTGATGGCTAATTCGGTTTCGGTCCAGATCCTTCCCCTGCAGTCCCCTGGCTGTGTGTATGTACAGCGCCTAGCACATTGGTGCCTTGCTACGTGGTGGGGAGAGGAGTGGTCTGTGTCAGAAGTCATTTACAACATCTCACTGTGAGGAGGGGAGGCAGAGTCAAGGATCTACCTGTGACACCCCCCTCTCCCCCCCACCCGCTCCCGCCACTTGTTCTGGGCAGGGACTAAGTGGATGCATTGCACCTTCTGGCCCCTGTGCTGCTGGACCCAAGATCTGGGCAGACTCTGCAGGGGAGCAAGAGAGACCGACTTCCTGGGGCAAGTCACCATCTAGCCCAGACACAACAGCATGTAAAGCAGGAGTGAGGCGGGGCCCCTGGCGGAGTCTGGAGAAGCGATCATTGATGGTCCTTGGGCATATGGTTGGCATGGTGTAAGTGGGTTTTTTTTAGCTCCATTGTTTGTCCTAAGGTGTATCTCCTGTCCCCTCCCCCCACATGGATGGCGTGTATCTCCTGTCCCCCCCACCTGGATGAGGTGTATCTCCTGCCCCCACCCCACCTGGGTGAGATGTATCTCCTGTCCCCCCCGCCACTGGATGAGGTGTATCTGCTGTCC
>ML677391.1:3095354-3169769 GCA_007922305.1 Dermatemys mawii | reverse complement strand
CCACGGAGACCTGCTGCACAATCCAGAGAGGGGAAGGGCCCTTTCATTTACTCTGAAATTAAGACACATTCCCAACTGGCTCTGCGGTGCTCGGCAGAGGGCTGAAAATCACACATCGTTCGGCTCACAGATGTGCAAAGCAGATTTATTACATTAAGGACAACACAAGCACCCAGATGAGAAAGAATAAAATCATCTGTTCCAACCATATGTCCTTAAAAAAAACCAACAAAAAAAACAACCAGCCCTTCTTTGCCTTTGAAAACTTTTCCCTGAGTTAAATTTGGATTTAATCTGTTGCGGCTACATCATGGAACTCAGGGCATTTATTTCATTTCAGTTGATTTCATTCGAAGGAAAACGTCACATTCAATTTCCCAGCCGTCCATCCCCATCCCAGAAACTGACGTGGAAGCTGATCTCATGCGGTGCTCCCAATACCGCATGCCTAGCCGGCCGCCTGGTAGTTGGCACCCAACCTGGGATTTGTTCAGACATCCCTGGTGCTTTGTGGTTGAACAACAGACGCGGTTTTGAACAGGTTCTCAAATGCTCGAAAGGTAGAGCTGGCAAACTGGGTTTCAGCATAGGGGGGAAATCTCCTATGGCTATGAGATCGCAGGCTGATTGAAGGGAGGGAGGGTGTCATCCAAGGTTGTGGGTGAGCAAATGCTGAGCTCATGGGGCCAGAGTCTGGGTTGCAAGCCAGCTCCCGTCGCACCATTTCAGTGGCACAAAAGGGTTAGAAAACAGCTGGATCGCCCCTAAAAAGAGATTCCCCTAAGGTGGGAGAGTCCCTTGCTGGCTCCTATGCTCTGTCCCCTCCCGCTGCCCCAGTGGCCCTTGGTATAGGGGATATGTAGGGGAAGGTAGAGGAGAGAGCATGGCTGCAAGAGAACCTCTGGAGACCACAGATAGATGGAATATTTTGGAGCAGCCCTGAGGCTGCTCTAAAGTGTAGCAGGTCCAGGCTGGTATAGACCATCCCTGGAATCAAAGAGCCATGCCCGTCTTCTTCACAGCCCCCCCACCATCCCCTCCCCAGCAGTTGCACCCACAGGCTACGAGACAGAGCTGAGGAGCCACGTTTGCCACATCGTTTAGTGACAGTCTCAAAGTGGGGCCTGCAGGCAGAGAACATGTCAGCCCATGTGGCCATGAAGTGCCACACACCCCTCCAGTACGGCATCAGCAACAGTGGGAGATACTGAGGGGAGGAAGAACAGTGCAGGACGCCAAATTCCAGCCCACACCAACTCCACTCTGCTCTCTTGACGCTTCAGCGTAACGTTACTGCCCGGCACAGGATACCGCTGGGCAGTAACGGCATCACATACTGAATGAGCTGAAAATGTTGCCCGTCTGTCCGGTCTTTGGTGCATTTCCTTCCTGACCCTCATTGTGGACTGGAGGCCTGAAGTTACTGTCAGTGGGTTTCTTTCCACTGATTTCAATGACCTTTCGATCAGGCCCTGATCTTTCCCTACTGCCTTCTGGCCTCAATCTAGCAGCTTCCTCAAAGGAGATGCCTGGCCCCTTTTCCCTTTGTGTAAGGAGACATCAGCGGCAAGAAACCGATGAGAGGAGCCTAGTCTGTTTGATTCTGCAGCAGGCAGAGGGATGTGGAGTGGAGGTGTTCTAATGCGTTTCCCCCGCACACCTGTCCCATGGAGTGGAGTGCAGTTAGTGCCACTCATCCTGCTACTGCAGGGAGAGGAGAGACCAGTGAGATGGGGTGGGGAAAAAGCCCCAAAATGAAGAGTGCCCAGGAAGGAGGAGAAATATGGAGACGGGGAAATGGAGAGAGGCCTGTCCTATTGCTATTCGATCAGGTCAGCCTAAGATACTGGACAGATCATGGGAGCTTCAGCGATGTCTTCTAGAGGGTGTTTGGGTGGAAGTTCCCACATTGCAGCATTGCCAAGGGATTAATGGAATCAGAGCAGAGCAACTTTCCTATAAGGTAACAGCCCTTCCCTCCCGCCGCCGTTCTCCCCCAGGCAACGCACGGCAGCGTCAGCCCAAGGTCTGCGGTGGAGCTCAAAGCCACGGCATGGTGAGCGCTACCGAAGGAGCCATACGGAGGGCGGAGCTCCTGCTGACGAGGACTTTCGAATAGCTAAGGACAGGCCAAAGCAAACGAGAAAGAAACAGCGCGAGCGAGACCCCAGTGTTTGTTCAGCTGCAGGCAGGCAAGAGACTCCACAATGGCAGGCGAGCGGCGCTGCTTTCACCTTCAGCCCGTGGCGACGCCCAGGCCGTGATCTTCGGCCAGAATCGCAGCAAATGGAGTGGTGATAACCAGCCAGGCCGGGGAGAATCTCGTTCTTGGCAGCAAAAGGTGGAGGAAACAGACCGATTGCGCCGTGTCCGGTGTGGAATCTGAACAGGCTTCTACCCTCAAGTTTGGCTCTTTCCACGTCTGCTTTCCAGGGGCATCAATTCATTTCTCTCCAGGCACTGCGATAAAAGGACATTTTGGTTTCTATCTCAAAGACTGCGTGTTTTTAAGAGGCTGGGATGTCTAAGTGGTCAGAGCACAGAAGGAGTCTCTTTCTGTCCCTGGCAAACCATCCAAGTGCAGGAGCTTAGCCAAGCCCAGGCTATGGTTCTTGTTCCTAGACAACCAGCCTTCGGCGCCCTGAGCCGTCCCTGATCCGGTTCTATGATTCTCAGACTGATTGCAGCCTCCAGTCATCTGATCGCAGCCTCCAGCAGTCAGCAGGGTTTGAATCTAGCGCCTTTAGCACGGATCTCCATCGCTGGACCCGAAGGAGTAACTCTTTTAGCTGGCAGCAACAGCAGGCTGTTATCCTCAGCCCGGTGCAGCCACTGGAGGGGGACAGAACCCACACTTTATAAGCTTATCCCAGGATCATATCGCCCTCTAGTGGGTGGCCTCCGTGAGCAGAACAACCTGCTACTTACACCTAAGGGAATTGCTATTAGCCTGTGAAATTGGTGCAAAAAAGCATCAGGTTAAATCCGCACTGACAGCGTATTGTGCCTGTCCGTATGTCCCCTGGGTTGTTATAGGCGAGCCGCTGGGGAGTCACAAAAGAAACGGTTTTGAAAGCCAAGCACCTGCAGGGTGCGGGGCTGATAAAGCAGAGGTGAGGGCAGGGAAGGACGGTTCTCTGGTGAAGTGGCTGCGTCTTGGGAAACTGATTTAGTGCCGAGTTATTGGGCCAGATTCTCATTTACACTAAGGCTCTGGTGGAACGGTTCATTCACATCCACGTCAAGGTCCCTATACACTGCCAGAGCATGTAAAGGGGCCTGTGGGTGAATGAGGACCAATAAGCTAGCTAGAGGACAGGCAAATCTAGAAAATCCCCAACGGCTGCTGACAGGACACTCGATGGGGAGGGCTCTGAGTAACTGCAGAGAATTCTTTCCCAGGTGTCTGCCTGGTGGGTCTTGCTCACAGGCTCAGGGTTTAACTGATCCCCATATTTGGGATCAGGAAGGAATTTTCCCCCATGTCTAATTGGCTGAGGCTCTGGGGCAGAGTCGGGTGGGGGGAGCGTCTTTATCGGGAGCATAGGGCATGAATCACTTGCAGGTTTAAACTAGGGTAAATGGTGGATTCTCTGTAATTTGAGGACTTTAAACCACGCTTTGAGGACTGCAGTAACTCAGCCAGAGGTTAGGGGTCAATTACAGGACTGGGCGAGTGAGGTTCTATGGCCTGCAATATGCAGCAGGTCAGACTAGATAATCATGATGGTCCCTTCTGACCTTAAATTCTATGGGTCTATGAGAAAGATCTTCTCGCCCTTCAATCCATGCCCCAGATCCAGGTTCCAACTCTGATCACTTGTGGAGACTTTCCACCTTAGTACGCCAGCAAATACAGTCACTTGCAATGTGTCTCATGTCAGGAAAATAAAATGTTGCCAAAGAATTGGTTTTATACCCATCTCGCACCCCTTGTGCTTGGGTGCATCATCCAGCAGGTACTTTCCATCACTGCCTTCTTCTAATCCCATCTCTCCTCCACTGCCTAGCGTTCCGTGGACTATGGGTCAAAGGATGAGCCCCTCCTGGTGGTGAGCAGTTATTCACACGAGCAGTCTCACTGGAGTCCATGCTTACCAACCTTTAGGCACCAGGTCCACCACCGGTGGTGGGGCTCAATGTCAGAATGAGGTTCTCTCACCTGCGGGATGAAGGTCCCCAGATTGGATGATCACAATTGTCACTCTAGCCTTAAAAGCTACACATTTCTGAATCTGGCCCTTATTATTGCTGTCATTCTTCTCCTGTCTGCCTGTCTCTCCCCAGTCTGCATCTCACAGGAGTCTGGTGAGGCTCGATTTCCTTCGTCCTCCCTGGATCCTGTTTCATTCACTTATTCAGTAGTTTCACACTCAGAATTTTGCTCACTTCTCCTGTCTCAGTTTTTATCACTTCTCTCCTTCATTTCCAAGTTTTCATTCTTTCCACTGGCGTCTCCTGGCAGCCTTCTCTTTCTTTTCCTGTCAGTCTCTTTCTCCTTCGCTCTCCTTTTTCCTCCTGCATCACTCTGCTTGTTTCTACCCCTGGCTCTTTTCTTCCTCTGCTTCTTTGTGCATCCCCTCTCTCTCTTCCTAGATATGCAGTCTGTCTTTCTCTCCCTTTGTTTTTCCTCTCTCTCTCTCTCTCTCTCTCTCTCTCTCTCTCTCTCTCTCTCTCTCCCTCTCCTGGGCGTTGTCTCCATCGACAGGGCAGACACCAGATCCCCTGGGAATGATTTGATACAGCATGCGGCTAATCTCATGATCCCCTTGCTAATGGCTGGACAGAGAACGTCATAGTGTAGGGTGACCAGATGCCCTGATTTCATAGGGACAATCCCAATTTTGGGGTCATCCCACCCTCGGTCCCGATTTTCCACGCTTGCTGTCTGGTCACCCTACCACAGAGAGTGGCATTCAAATGCTCCATTCCCAGTGATTCTCTTGGGATTCAGGGCAGCAGGGAAATCCACCTATCTTAGATGCTTCACCTCTCAGCATGCCGTGAAAGCCCCAAGAAAGCATAAGGGCGGGCCTGAGCGTGATTTGAAACTGGGCCTCTTGCAGCATCTTGTAATAGGGCATGATGCACCATAGTCACCTGCTTCTCAGGTGGTTTCTTTATCCTAAAGAGAGTGCGCTCTAACCAGAGCACAAAGTCTAGGGCTTTGGGGGATCGCTAGTGTCCATGTATAAAAGCATCCCTCTTTCTGAGCTCAACGGCTCACATAGTTGCACTCAAAGTAGTGAAACCTGTGCTGCTCTTCCCTCCTCTCTACCTAAGTTAGCCATTAAACCACTAGCAGACTCAGTGGATATATTATTATGACTAATTGCTACCTACATTCTCAGCTTGAATAGCTCGTCTTCTTCTCCCCTGTGCAACCATTAAGGAATCTGAGCCCGAAGAGACCAGAAACACACCATCCAATACACACCCATTGCCGATGCCAGTTCAGTCCATTCCCAGCCCATCCAGGAGAACTTGTGACAATGGGCATATTACACAGCATTGGCTGCCCCGGGCTTTTCTTTCCAATTTGAAATAATAGATTTAGGTGGTAATATGGCACTGACTCCCGGGGTCTGAGGTTATGTGTTTATCGCCGCACTACAAGCTCTTCACATTAACAGCGAAGCAAGGCCCACACAGGAACAGCGAATGCCCTTTTGACTATTCTAGTGTTGCAAAGTTGCTTCCCCATCACAGATCAGAACATGTCAAATCCACCAGCCGATAACTCCTACCATTCTTGAAAACGTTTTGGGGAGGTTAACTGAACAGATGTTTTCACCCAGGAAGTTATTCGCTGATTTTCAAGCTGCCCCAACAGCAGCTAGAGTAGCCCAGGGGCTGCTTTGGATTATGACAACTGCTTACGATCCCTAAGAGGCCATATGCCAGCTGCGCATTGAAGTAGCAGAGTGGGAAGCTCTGTCCTGCTACTCCCTGCATGCCCACTGCTTGCATCTGCCTGTCCCTGACACACATCCTATCCTGTGAAGGTGACTTGTTGGTACAGGAACCGGCTCCTACCAGCTTTACGCTAGATGAGAATTCCCTTCCACAGTGAGCAACTACAGACAAATTCTGGCTCCATCGTGCGACTCAACTACTCCTTTGTGCCGCTCAGAATCTAGTCCTTAACTTTTAAGGCCTGCAAGGCTTTCTGATTCCCCAGGCTTTCAAATAGCAACATCGATCCTCCCCATTCTACCGTTGCTTCATCAGATTGTCAAGCTTCCTAGCTGGTTGCTAACTACTATGTTATTGTTCATCTTTAGCAGTCAATTTTTCTCACTATATCCTTCCCTTAGGATGAATTCTTTCAATCATCATTCAGTCATTATGTGCAATGGGCTTTTATCTGAGTAAGGACTGTACCGTTAGGCCATTACATTAGCCTGTCTTTACTGACAATACCTCTTCAAGGGGGTGTATTATAATTGGTCACCTCAAGTTTCAGAGGTAGGGTTCACCCTGGATAAGCACCCCAAAGTCTTGGGGGTTGATACCCACACCGGCAGCATGTGTCAAGTGACCATCCACTAGAAGATAACAGCCTACAAATGCTACCAGCTAGTAGAGATGCTCCTTTAAGTCAGATGGAATAGGAAGCTCCTGTATCATAAAAACCCTACTGATGACTCACGCAGGGGATTGTTACCCAACCAACTGACGTGTAGAGTCGCTATTGAAGTCAATGAGAGTTCTGGGCGATGGAGAGCACTTTCACTGGTCTGCATAGCTCGCAAGGTCTGGCTTTCCCATGAGCTTTCCTATATTTCCTCTGAGTCGGAAATACCACAAGAAGAACAGTTTGACCTGTTGAATTCCATTCCCGGCTGGAAGCAGGAAGTGTGGTGGAGGAGGAATGCAAACATATCGGACAACAACAATGCTAATTAATTGCAAAACAGATGGTTCAGGGTCAGGATGAGTAAGAGTTTGGGGGAAAGGTTGGGTTAGCTATTACTATATCTCCCTCTGTGTGTCCTTCTCTCTTTGTGTCTCCCAGAATTTAAGGAAGCCTTCTCGCTCTTCGACAGAACTGCTAAATCGGAGATGAAGATCACATATGCGCAGTGCGGAGATGTTCTGAGGGCGTTGGGGCAGAACCCAACCCAAGCTGAAGTCCTCAAAGTCCTTGGCAGACCCAAACCAGAAGGTCAGTGACCCTCTTTTTGCTTGTTGTCCATGAAAGATCACCAGGCGTAAATTGTCAGGCCAATCAGGTCGGGTCCCCCTCATTTGGTGGAAAGATTGATTGAGGTTCATATAACAACCTGGAATGGCCTCGTCTGTGTCTCCAAGTCAATCAGGGGCAACGAGAAGAGATGATCATGTGGTCAAGGCACTTGAACGGAACCTGGGGTCTCTGATCTCAATTCCTAGCTCTATCATGCACTTCCTGGGCAAGTCACTTAGGGCTGTATGCTCAAAAGGAATTAGGCGCCGTGATGCTGAGCGTCATAACAAACTAACTTCTAGGCGCCTGGAAAAATCACAGTGGTTCTCAAAGCCTGAGTTAGGCACCCAACCTCCTATACAATGAATGGGGAGACATAGGCACCTTGCACTGTGATTCCCCAAAGCCATCACGCTAGGCAGGCAGTCGCCTAAGCTAGTCATTGGGAGGTGCTGGCCAGAGGGGCATGTCTCCTTTCACAGAGAGAGGCACTTAAGTTCCGGCTGCAGGGAGGAAGCCAGGAACCCTTCTTGGAGTTATGCATCTTGTGCTATTTTAGTAAGAAGTCAGGGGGAGAGGAGGCCTTCCCTCATCATTTCTCCCCACCCCAAGCGTTGAGAGTGCTCACCTAGGATATGGGAGACCCCTGGCTCACATCTCCTTCCACCTGAAGTGAAGAAGCTTCTGCACTGTGGCTATATAGTTAAGGACCAAGATCTAGATCTCCCTTATCCTGGGTGTGGTCTAGCCAGCAGGCTATGGAGTCATGCTCATAGAATATCAAGGCTAGAAGGGACATCAAGAGATCACCTCATCCAGCCTTCTGCTTAAAGCAGGACCCATCCCCAATTAAATCATCCAACAAATTTTTGCCCTGTATTCCTAAATGGACCCCTCAAGGATTGAACTCACAACCCTGGATTTAGTAAGCCAATACTCAAACCACTCTGTTCTCCCTGTGGGTCTTGAAGAGTCTTTAGCAGGAGAGACTGAGGGAGCCCTGCCTGAGAAAAGCCCACCCAAAGGTTAACGCACTCACCTGAGTGGTGGTAGATTCCTGATCAGATCCCTTCTCCCAGGTGGGTACCCTAACCATTGGGCTGTAAGTTATGGGAGAAGGCCTATTCCACATCTTCTCCTCTCTCCCACCCCCATCTGGTCTGGCTAAGCTCCCCTATGCGGGCTCGCAGGCAGTCCCTGGGCACGCCCGCTGGATCGGGCCCCTCTGGTGAGCAAGGCATCCACACGCCCATCTTCCCCCAGTTTATGAGTGGCTCCGTGGCTCAAGACCTTGGGCACCCATAAGGAAGCAGCCGCGTGCATGTCCAAAGGTAGAAATATAGGTGAGGAGGGAACTCATCCTGCAGAAACATAGGTACCAAGGGGGTTTAGGTGCCTACAGGGTTCAGCATCACAGTGGTTCCAAAATGGGGACTGAGGTACCTAAAACGGGGACTTGGCCTCCATTTGTGCATTCAGCCCTCAATGCTTAATCTCTCTCTGCCCCGATTCCCCACCTCTGTCCTGGGATTAATGATTCTTCCCTGCCTCACAGGATCACCTTGAGGATAACATTCAGTTGTGTTTAGCAGGTGCTCACATATTCTGAGGGTCAAATGAACAGAGAGGTCGACTGGATTGTCGGGCATTCCCTGCTCTTTACAAACAAGTGTCACAGGATCTTTAGTGATGGGTTTTCCGGTCTCCTCTGAAAGCTCCCCACACTCAATAGATCTGCTCATAGGAATGCCGGGGAGAGACTCCCAGGCCCACACCTATGATCCAGCCCTGCAAACCTGCCCACGCTGTCTGCCACCTTCATTTAAGCTAATTGGAACGGAGTCTTCTCAGAGAATCGTGCTCTCACTGAATAATTGTGATAAATCAAGATATGGCAAGTTTGGCTGATGACACAAGGGTGGACTTCAGGGCTAGCCAAGAAAGAACTGTACCGTTTGAGGCCCTCGTTCCTTAGCTCAGTATGGGGGGCACAGGATCAAAGAAATTAGAGATGGGAAAGGCCCATTTGATAACCAGCCCTTCTCCTGCCTGCGCCCCAGTTTTAAACACGCCTTTGCTACAGGGCAGTCACTGCTGCCCTATGCCCTGGGGAGACTACAGTACAGCAAAACTGATTCCACTGCCAGGACTGTTTTCTAGACATTCCTTCTCATTTGCTCAGTTTCATCGATTTAGTCTTAGTTAATAAGCATTGATTAACCCTAAACAATTGTTTCGCCTCCTTGACATTTACATATTTCAAATACTTGCAGATGTTGTCTGTCATCCCCATACATGCCCATGTATCCATTCTGAACCATGCTCATGTATCCATCCATCCCCATACATGTTCATCTACGCACTCATCCATCCCATCTATCTATCCATCCATTCATCCATCCCCATACATACTCATCCATCCATCCTGATTCTTCTCCACCTATCTATTCCTCCCATCTATCCATCCAATCATCCCCATCCATCAGTCTATCCCCATACATACATATCTATCCAGCCACCCCCATTCATACCCATCTATCCAGCCTAATTCATACCCTTCCATCCATTCATCCTCATTCATCGCCATCTGTCCATCCATCCATCCTCACACATTATCTATCTATCTATCTATCTATCTATCTATCTATCTATCTATCTATCTATCTATCTATCTATCTATCTATCTATCTATCTGAGAGACAAGCTGGGTGAAGTAATATCTTTTACTGGAGCAACTTTTATTTGATTATAACAGGGTTTAAAAGAGAACTGGATAAATTCATGGAGATTAAGTCCATTAATGGCTATTAGCCAGGCTGGGTAAGGAATGGTGTCCCTAGCCTCTGTTTGTCAGAGGGGGGTGACGGATGGCAGGAGAGAGATCACTTGATCATTACCTGTTAGATTCACTCACTCCCAGGCACCTGGCATTGGCCACTATCAGTAGACAGGATATTGGGCTGGATGGACCTTTGGTCTGACCCAGTATGGCCGTTCTTGTGTTCTTATGTAACTTCTGTTGAGGTAAAAAGACATGACCTCACCCACCTTGTCTCTCTAATATCCCAGGACCAACATGGCTACAACACCACTGCAAATATCCATCTATCTGGTGTTCTCCATACATCTCCCCCTCCCTCCCCATTCCTGTCATGGTCCCATGTTCCTGCCCTTTCGTTTAGCTGATAGTTTGCCAAGCTCCCCGGCACACCCATCCTGCAAGGTGCTGTTCACCTTTCTGAATGGTCCTGAGCCCCACCGTCTCCACAGAACCCCTCACATCATTCTCTTGAACCTGTGCTCTTCCAGAAATGAACAGCAAAATGATTGACTTCGAGACCTTCCTGCCCATGCTCCAGCACATCTCCAAGACCAAAGACACTGGCACCTATGAGGACTTTGTGGAAGGCCTGCGGGTGTTTGACAAGGAGGGGAACGGAAAGGTCATGGGTGCTGAGCTCCGCCATGTTTTGGCTACTCTGGGTAAGGAGAAGCTTTCTTCATATGATTTCAGCTTTGAGGTCTTACATACTGACTGGTACGAATGTGCCCCACTGCTCTCTGCTGGACAAAAAGACAGGTGCACGTAAGCATCTGAGATGATTATGTCACCCTCTAGTGGCAGGGGTCCTAAGACATCCTAAATGATTCCAGCTTAGGATCATTGTCTTTCAGCTCAAATGTTCACAGGTTGCTTCTCTCTCTCATTCTGAGTTTTCTCTTTCTAGTTCTATCATCCCCCTGATAACTGTTAATTTATATGGCCAAAGAATTGTTCAGCTCTGGAAGACACTTTCTTTGTAAACCGTGAAAAACGTATCTGTGTCTTTGTTGCTTTTCTTTAGTTACATAGACTTATGAATGAAGACATTCTAGTTCAGGCCCATCTCTGCTAATGACACTTGAGAAGCTTAAGATAGAATTTTAAATGCCAAATTCCCTTTTCACCATTTATGCAGTTTGTTTACTTTGGGGTCCAAATGAGGGTGACTAGAGTCCCGATTATATAGGGACAATCATAATATTCAGGACTTTGTCTTATATAGGCACCTTTTACTCCCCCGCCCCACCACCACACCCTCACACACCCTCCTGATTTTCCACACTCGATATCTGCTCATCCTAGACCAAATTCGGTTACGAGGCAAGTGGGACCAATGCCAGTGAGATCAGGGGAGCTGCGTCTGTTCAAAGCATTTCAAACAAAGAAACTAGTTTGCTCCGTTTTGTCAATTTCACTCTTTTAGCTAGACATTTCCCCTTCCTGGTTCTCCTGCCCCAGCACAACACTGTAATGTCTGGCTTTCAAGCCCCGACAGGGAATATTTCAATCCAAAGGAAAATCATTGAGTTAGCAAAAAAGTCAGTATGTTTTTATTTAGATTAAGACTTCTAAATAGTGGCCTAGAGCCCCAACTAGTGCAAATATGGGTTCAATGGAATGACCTAGTTTTCCCATCATTGGCCCAAAGCACCCAAAATCAATGGTGTAAAATTGGATTAACACAGCGGTGAAGCCAGCCCAGTATATTTTATTTTAAATGCCATCTATATTTTTGGCTAAAGCTACCTGACAATTTCACTTTCCAGCTGAAAAATAGATTGACACTAACATTTTTAAATTCGCACACTTATCCTGTTATTGATTAGCAGATCTGAAGTGGATTTTTGCATGTATTTGGGCTGTATTTCGGGGGGAGGCAGGGAAGCTTTTCAATTCGCCATTAAGCAGTTAATAGAAAACCTGTAGAGTGTGACTTCACATCCATGGACACTTTAATTGCAACATACTTTCCTGGCAGTCACATACAGTGCTGAGTAAGCCCCTTAAGCAAACCCCATGAAAGTCACCGAAAAGATTTGCATTGACTTCAAAGGACTTTTGAGCAGGGCTAAACCTTCAGCCAGTGAAAACTGGTGTGGCTTCTTGGCTTCGCTGGAGCTCCAGCAGTTTATACCAGCGGAAAATTTGGCCTGTTCTGCACACCAATGGGCAGACATGTAGCTTCTCTGTCAGCGTCCAACTTTAAAGTATCAGTGCGAAAGGTATGTGAAGCAGGGTAAAATTGTTAGCTAATTTTGGGCAACTATGGTGTTGTATTAAAGGTCCCAGTAAAGGCCGAGGGCCCATTCACATAAAAAGAGACAGTCCCTGCCTCAAAGACCTTAGACTTTAAAGAGACTAGACGGATCCAAGGGTGGGAGAAGAAACAGGGGCCCAGCGAGACGAAGGATCTCCCTTCCACATGTGACTTGTTCATGGGCCTGACTCGTCTCTCGTTTACACCAGCGTTGAAATCCAGATCGTGCTAAATGCTCAGCTCCTGTTGTGGTCACATGGGCGGGAAAGTTCAATCCGAACCCAGGGGCAGGCGAGATTGTGCAGGTTTTACAGCACTGGGGAAAGGTGAGGGGAAGGGCGGCCCTGCCGGGACCTCCCACAGAACCAGCACAGTGCACGGGAGAACTCCCAGCCCCTGATGGAGGCAATAGGACCCACGCGCCAGCCTCCTGCTGTGCGGACATGGGCGGGCAGAGTAGCAGCCATGCAAAAACTGCAGCAGGGATTGGCCAGGCACTGATGATGTCATCTGGATGCTTCCTACAGGTTTGACTCTGGACAGTCTGTGTCCTGTGCCGACTGACCGTCATCCCCAGCCCTTCTCTCTCAATATCTTAACTTCAGCCTCACTCCAACTGCCTTCCATTCTCCCCTCTTCTCGTTCCTCCCTCTTCTGCCTTCCTTCCTTAAGTCCCCTCCCTCCCCTTGCCTTTCCGTTATCTGATCCCCTCCTAACAGAGCAGAATTCAAAAGAAAAACCATGGCACTAACATGACAGTTGCCGACCATCCCAAAGTATCACCCCTGCTTGTGTGTTATACTCCTTGTCCCCTACCCTGAATCCGTCTTGCCTATTTAGCCTGTAAGATGCTTGGGGCCAGGACTGTCTCTTACTCTTTGTACAGCACCTAGCACAATGTGGCTGCATTCTTAGGCAGTCCCAAGGCACTACCATAAAAATATTAATCACAGTGTTGCTAACCTGAAGTATTCAAAAATCACGAGATCTGTTTAAAAACATGAGATTTTTTAAAAAATAAACTAGGTTCTTTTTGTTTGCCTTCTGGTCTCAGAGCAATTAGGTTAACCTGGGTCATGTTCTGAGGGTTTCCGCTACAACTAGAAACTCACTTTTTAAGGAAAAACGAGAGCTGAGATTCTCACTTAATCACAGGACTCCCAGAGTTGGGGCATTAAGAAAACTACACTCACAATTAAATTGACAGAGTTGGCAACATTGTACATCATAATCATAGTTCGTACTCTCTAAAATAAATTCCTTCTATAAATTAGTGTCTGTTAACCCTCTAGATGGCTCCATACTTTACTCCCGAGAGCAAAATTTCAATCAAAAAGTTTTGTGCCACTGATTTCAGTGGAAATGGGAGCAGACCCTGAAAGTACAGAGGTCCTGGGTTACATCTTGGATCCTTCCTGGATCTAAAACTCAAAGCTAAACTGAAGTGACTTTACTATGAGTTTTCCTTGAGTGATAACTGTGGGGAAAGGTCCCATTGATGCCAAAGTCCCATTGATTTTAATTGATTTCATTAATTTCAATGGAAGTGAGGTGCCTAAACACATTTAAAAATCTGGACCTCAGGGCTTTAAGATTTTGCCCCTAAAGTATGGAAATACTTAGAAAAGTGATAATGTGAAAATGATATGGTGAGGATTTCCATATTTGATCAGAGTCACTGGCTTTTATATCAAATGTCCTCTGTTTGCAAGCCCTAAAGTGGATTTTTAACACTCACCATTGCAAACTCAACTTGGGATCTCTCGTTTCTTATGTGGCATCCATCACCATAGCATCGGAGCACTTCTCAAGTATTTAAAACCCACATTAGCAACACCTCATTTCATGTGGGTTCTTCTTGCTACTTCGATCTTCCATGTGAAATGAAGAAGGTATGCAAGGTAGCATAGAATCTGGTTCTCTCCCACACCTGTATGGGAGAATTGAAAAGTTTGATTTCTCTACACCAAGTCAGCAGCTGTGACTTGAGGACAGACAAACAGACAGATAGAAGCTAAGATGAGTAACAAGGTACTGTTATTGTGTAGGTGTTTTGGGATGGTGACTACTACCCAACCCAAGTGATGGTTCGGACACCTCTAAACACTGAGCAGGAATTTGTTTTTTTCTATCCAGGTGAGCGGTTGAGTGAAGAGGAGGTTGATAAGCTCATGGCTGGCCAGGAAGATGCCAATGGTTGTATCAACTATGAAGGTACGGGGTGTTTAGGGTTGGATTAATCTCATGAGGCTTGGTTTCAATAAACCTGCAAAAGTTGGCTCAGCGATGGGCCTCAACCACAAAGCTACGATTTGGATCTGACCTTCCCCAATGTTTGGGTGCCATGATCCAGTTCAAGTCTATTGTCCGCAGTGAGATTCTTTGCACCTTCCTTGGAAGCAGCTGGAGCTGGCCACTCAGATATGGGCTAGAGAGACCATTAGAACATACTGTAGATATTATCTTAAGGATCTGTAGAGTACTCATCACCATGGCACCTGGAGGCTTATTTACAAAGCTAAATTACATTAATTATGCAAAATGATAAGGGGGGAATGGATATAAATAACAATGGTGCTGAATAGATGTAGAATGCTCCTGAAGGGAAGGAAATCAATGCTAAATGATCTCTTTCTATTCATTCCAGCTTTTGTGAAGCACATCATGACCAACTGAACACTAGGTGAGCCTCTTCCTTCTTCATTCCCCAATCCCATCATGTTTCCCTGTTGGCTTTTCAGCCGCCTCCTCATCTTGGCGGAGTGGGGTCACATGTAGCTGGAACTCAGCCTTTCTCTCCAAAGACCTTTTTTCCAAAGCCACAGTCTAAGATGTCCCGGCTGCTGAGGAGAATTGCCTGACCAGCAGCCCCTCCACTGTGGGTGGTATCTATTGTTCAGTTTATATACTGAGGATATTTATCCCTTTCAGATCATTTTCAGGAGACCACAAGGCAAATATCCTTGTGAACAGTCATTATGAAATCTGAAGCTATATTTTCATTTCAGTTTTGTCCAGGGTTATATTTCCAATTTGCTCTTCCAGCTCTGTTCTGGAAAACAGCACTTTTGGGTGTGAGGGCATTTCAGAGATGAAATCTTTCAGGGCTAGGCTTTCAATAAATCAATAGTTTATTGCACAAGAGGCTGAAAATAATTTATCCCCATTACCCTGATAACGAGAGGCCCAATTCAAAACCATTTGTCTGATCACCCACCCCACCAATTTTGGGGGGTGTAAAATGAAACTCACCCGTAGTTTTGGCTTATCTCTTGCTAGCTGTCATAATATAGGCCTTTGAGAAAAGGATGAAGAGTAGATGCGGGGAGCATGGAATCTATCTACGTCTCTGAGTTGTCTCTGAGCCACTGGGAGTGAAAATTTTCAGTGGGCTGTAGGAGTAAGTCAGCTGAGAACTTCCATTCAAGGGAATTACATGTAATTTTCCACACCACACTGGAACAAAAGTACAATGACCCTGTGACCTACCTTCTCAAAACTATCTAGTGATTGAGGGTGCTTACATTTTTGATAGTCCAACGTAAGGCACTCTAAAAGGGCCTCACTTTCAGAAGATGGGTGCCCAGCACTTTCTGGAAATCAGGCCCCTTAGTGGTGTCCCAAGCTGACCACCTGAAAACTGAGGACCCTAAAATCATTCGTCACTTTTGAAAAGATAGGTGTGTAATTTAAAGGCTTTGCTGTCATAGTCTTTCCCTGCAGGGAAGACAAGAAGAAACTGGTTAGGGAAGAAGTCATGGATAAATGAAAAAAGATGTCTAAAGAGAAAGAAGCAGCTTAATCTTATGGATCTAAACTCAGATTTTCAGGAGCATTACTGGCTGTTCACAACACTGATTCTCCACCTTTATGGGCAGCTATCCCAGTTTTCCAGATGAACACCTCAGTAGTTCCAGGCAGTGCCTTTGGCCTCCCATTCAGTAATGTGCTCTCCAAACCACAATAGAACTTAAGTACCTAAGTCTCGCCGATCCAAACTGGCTGAACTTCATTTCCAGTATTTACCGCCCATGATTTTCTTATCCCTTCCTGGAAAACACTTCTGAGTGTCTTATCCTAGTATTTATATTGTTACAGCCCAGCCCAGGAGGAAAGTTTGACCTAGGAACCAACCACCCCATTTATTTTGCAAAGGATCTGAGAGACCGGGAAAGAGATTGGCTTCATTTGGACCAGTTCCTTTCGTTTCAGCTTTGCTTTGTTTTTCTACCCAGGCATTGACTAGGCCCAACTTTGCTTAGCTTGTGAGATCTGACACTGTTACAGCCCCCATGACAGGACAGCAGAATTAGTGGCTTTTTGGTTTTGTGCTTGCTGAGGCCCTAGGGAGTGAGTTCATTTGAGTAGGATTCAAGTCCAGGTCAACAGTCCTTTTGTTCCAAAATATCATTTGCCGCCAAAATGTGAGCTGGTTTTAAACAGCTGCTGTTTTCTTGTCACTGTCCAGTTCTTTCTTTCTCATCCCTAAGTATACACAGTTTTAGCTCATGCCTAGCATGTTTAAGTTCCCCACTGGCCCACATCCATAATGGACAGTGTCCACAACTAACATAATTCATCCTGATTATTATTTAAGATAAGCCCAAATCGAATGCATGCCACCGCACCACAGCTTTGGGGAAACTCAAATCTGGAGCCCAAATTTATAACAGACCCCTAACCATATCACAAGCCAACTCCAAACCCTGGATATGAATCCTTCTGAATTTTGTGGAGATTTAGATCTGAATCTGAATTAGGACAATGGCTCTGTTTAATGGGTCAAACTATAACATCAGGCTTGAACATCCCAAGCACCGAGGGAAGCATGGCTCTGGATCCAAATGTAGCAGCTTAAACTCATCTGTGTTCTTGTTCATGGTCATTGGTTATCACAGCTATTTTGCCTGTTTGCATCTTTATTCTCAGCCACAGACTGGTCCCTCCACTTAATCTCCAACCGGCTGCTGCAAACTCTTGATAATACAGTATAATTTGTTACATCCTCTGCTAGTGAATCCTTGGTTTATTTTGTTAGATTTCTGGGCCAAGTGCTTTTCTGGCTCTCAGCCACTTCTTGTTGCTTCACGTTCATTGTGGCCTTAAGGAAGCATTTCCAGATTTGTTGCTCTTTTCACTTCTTACGCTTAGAACTCAGAAAAGTTACTAGGCACAGGCGATGGTGGTCCCTCTCTGTGGGATGGGAGACTGTGGTCAGATAAGAGTGATGGGTGCAAGATAAGAAATGAGATAGGGATGTAGCATGGTCAAGAGGATAGGACACTGGGATATAAACTGCTGTTCCTGGCTCTGCCACTGGGTTGCCATATCTCCTTGGGAAAGTCACTTTGCCTCTTTGTGCTTCTATTCCCTTTTCTGTGTTTTATTTAAGATGTTAAGCTCTTCAGAGCCAGGACTGTCTTTCACTTTGTGCGGTGCCTAGCACAACGGAACCCTCATTTCTGTCCATTACGGCACTATAAATAATAACACTGGAATGAGAATCAGTTTGATGTTTCATTATTGATAATCCGAGTTCAGATCCATGAGAATCTGGAGCTGGTTGGGGCCTTGCTTTTTGCTGGTTTTTCCCCCTTGTGCTTAAAAATAACTTTGTTTTTAGGACAAGATGGATTCCAATGAACCCCCAATGCTGGCCTTGGATTTCGACATAACGGAATGTCTCTTCATTTTCCAGCCCAGATTCCTGTTACAAAGCTACAAAATGTCCCACCCCTGAGGTTATTTGGATAAATGTTTGGTTTTTTTTCATGGATGAGTGGCCTTTACAGAGATGTGGCAATCTGAAGGAACTGGGGTCTGAATTATGAGTACCTGGGCCACTCTTAATGCGCTCTGATACCAGAAATAAAACAGAGAATTCATGCAGGCTGGGGGGAAGGATATTTCGCTTATTTCATACCAAAAAGAACTGGAAGATCTGAAATTTAGCAGAGATTTTTTTTCCCCAAAAACGACTGGATCCATCTCTTTGCATTTGTTGCGTCCGGAGGAATTTGAGGCTTCAAAGTTAGCTTAGGAGTGGAGTGGGATAGGTGGAATTAACACTAACTAGTGTAAAGATCTGTGGTGTGCAGGAAATATTCTCTGGAGGTGTATTAGTCCTTGAGGAAATGTGGGGGAGGGAGATCATAATACCCACCAATGTACCAACAAATGCAGCCTAATGCACTAGCTTCTGGCATATAGAAGGTGGAAGTTTAGTTTCAACCTGAAACAAGGTGTGTGCATTTTAACTTGGTTTTGTGTCACTTAAAAAGTGTAACAAAGTCCACCTTGTCCACAAAAGTCTCTTCCAGTTCAACAGCCTGAATGATGCAGTAAGTGAAACGTCCACCCCAGTTCAGATTGGAGAGTGTTCTAATACACATGCCTATTGTTACTGTAGCTTTTCTCATTAAAGCATTCTTTTCTCATTTGTGGGGGTCTTTGTTCCTTGTCTGTGGCATTGTGTGTGTGTGTGTCTGTGTGTATTAGAGAGGCCACAAGTCTGAACTGTAGATTGGGGGGTCTGAATTTCTCATTTCTGTGATGGGCATAACAAAATCATGGTCCTAACCCTTCCGCAATGTGACGGTTTGAGATGCATTCCAAATCTGATGGCAGAACATTTGGATTTGGTGTTTGTACATTTTAGAGCTTAATTACCTGTACTGCAGAAATCCCTGGGTGAATTTCTATGGCCGGTGTTATGCAGGAACGCAGAGTCCATGATCACAGTGGTGCCTTCTGGCCTTAAAACCTATGCATCTATTGAGCCGGTTTGTACAGTTTCAAGCTGCAAACTTAGGATCTGAATCTAGAGCTGAAATTCTGGGAAGCTCCAACTGAATAGATAAAACTCAGCCATTTTGTCCAAGGGGAGACAAAACGTCACTTAAATGCCCTCTAGACAAGCCCCGCCGCCCCCGAATGATTTAGGTCACAATGAAATTTGTTATGCACTGTTATATGTAAAACATTTTGCAATTACCTGCTACCCATGCAAGTGATAGAAGCTTGGTGGCACTGACTTGAATCTACATACGTAACACCCCCTATCCATCCAGTTACCTTCTGAAATGCCAATCTGCTAACAGGTTGTGATGGACAGGCCTGGGTTCTTCTGTATCCTGCCACCCACTCATCAGTGTGTAATTTCTTTATTCTCTTTCCATAGGAATTTATTTGGCAGTTCTCCCCCTTGCTCTTTCCTGACAGGGTCACCAGGGCAGCTTGGGAGAAAAATTCTCACCACAGGGTGACCCCGACTTACTTGGCAGAGAGTTGGAGTCTCCCCAGAAATAACACAAACACAGACAATATATTGAACACATTCATTATATTAGACAGGAATGAAATATAACCTAATCGGGTAAAACACTATTCTCAGGTTCACCGGTGCCTGTGAATGAATACCTGTGAAGTTTTCAAGTCATGTGACCTGACCAGCAAATGAAAATTAGTATCCCATCGGTCCACACACTTTGTAAGGTCCCCTGATGACTTGTGACCATGGTCTCTTCAGTGCAGCAGTTAGAGACGTGGCTGACTGGGCCCAGTGCAGCCCAAAGGACTCACAACTGGGAGAAGGTGGTAAGACGTCCTCAGGTTTAATGGGCAACAGGTAACAAACTCCCCAAACCCTGACCCCCTGGCTTGAGGACACAGTTCACTAGCTAACTAAATGGCAGTGACTCATAAATTTGTGAATGAGCCTCAGGTTCAGAGAGGACTCTGGATTCTTCAGTCACTGCTGAGGGGTTGATGATCGCTGGTGGCAGGGATCCATTTTATGCAAGAGTCAGGCTGCTTCTGGCCCCAGGATTTCTCCTCACCACAAAGAGGTGCTGATTACAAACGACACTCAAATCCAAATGTTGGTCTCCCGCCCCAGTGCCCAGACACGCTCAACTGACTCCAGGACTTTAAGAAAACCCCAAACATCCAGGAGTCTCACAACAAAACCACGAGGGCGGGTAACACCGCAGGAGAGGGCCGCGGGTCCTGGGCAGGACTGGGGGAGAGCCCAGGACTGGACGGCCAAGAAGCATCGCTCGTTAGGAGCAGGGGGCACCAGCCGAGCTGGGCCCTTGAAGAGGGACTGGGGCCAGGCCACGGTGCTGCGTGAATAGCCTTTTAATGGGACCTGCTAAGGCCATGTTTTTCAAAGTACAGGTCGCCACTCAGTCCTGGGTCTCGGAAAGTCAGGCACTGTGTCGCCTTGTAGATTCAAATGATAATGATCATTGCCACGCAACAGGGGCCTGGAGACGAGAGAGGTAGGGGGTGGGTGGGAACCGCGGAGGGGAGCAAGATTGGGCTTGCAGGACCGCTGCGGGCTTCTCCCCTGGCCCCCGAGCTACCTGTGGCCAGCGGGGAGAGAGCTGGGGGGGAGACATCTGGCCCCAGCCCTAGGGAAGCCTGCCTGCACCCCAAACTCGCTCCCCACCCAGAGCCCTCAACCCCCCTCCCGCATGCCAACCCTCTGCTCCAGCCCTGAGCCCCCTCCTGTACCCTGAACTCTCTATCGCCACCTCCACCCTAGAGCCCTCAGCCCCACACTCCACCCTCTGCCCTTCCTGGGCCACCTCCCACACTCCTCACCATTGGCTTACCAGGGCTAGTGTCTGGTGTTAGTTATGTAAAGTAGGTTAAGCTGGAACGTATTGCAATAGTATGACTTGATGAAAACTCTAGTCAAAAGATATAATTACGTTGGGTCACGGGCATGAACCATTTTCTTCAACTGGGTCACGAGGAAAAAAGTTTGAAAGCCACTGTTCTAGGGAACAGCTGGTGTCTCCACAGGGCCAGAAGAAGCCAGGAAACAGAGAGAAAAGAAGCTGTGGCCATAGCTACTCCAGCCCCTGCCGGAGACCCTTGGCTGGTGGAAGGGTTTGAAAGGGTCACTTGGCTGCTGTGAGCCTGTGGAAGATGTTTCCAGGTGGAAACATCTGGCGGTCCTGCAGTGATAAAGTGCAGGGACAGAGTCTGGGGAGACAGGCCTGGGAGTGGCTGCTCAGAAGAGGGCCTTCTGTGTCCCTTTTAAATTTTAGGGGAGTAAACCAGACCCCAAGATGGGTGGTTGGTATTAGGCACGTAGGGTGGGACCCACAAATGCGTGGAAGTGTTTGCAGTGGAAGTTCCCTAGGCGCCGATGTGTCTGCCTCTGGGCGTGTGTGCTGCTGCCTCTCTCTAGCCGCCCGTCTCCCGAATGGGCCCCAGAGCGATTCACAGGCCGGGGAAGATGGGCGCTCGGCTGTCTGCATTGCATGTGGGGCCCGACCCGGTAGGTGTGCTCACAGGCCATCCACTGGATCGGACCCTTCAGGTGAGTTCAATGCAAAACAGTTGGGCAAGGGGAAGCGTCCCCTTATAACCTTAGCCCAGGGTTTGGTACTCACCTAGGGTTAGAGGACCCTCACCTGGGGGTGGAAAACCCTCCCCCGTTCAAGTCTCCTCTCCATCTCTAGGTGGGATCTGAACTGGGATCTGCCACCTCAGAGGTAAGCACTCCAAACCCTGGGATATTCTCCCATGGAGACTCCCCCAGTCTCTCCTGTTGCAGCGGGTCCATTTTAATTAAGTAACTGAATAATGAAATATTAATTGGGCCAGAGGAGGAGTCAGAATGACTCTGAAGCCTGGCGGTTAGGGATTCACGCGAGAAGTAGCACAGCCCTGGTCAAATCCCGGCTCTCCAGTAGGTAGCGGCAGGACTTGACCTGGGGCACGCAGCAAACACCTTACCCAAGGACCCTAATTATTGGGCTACTGGTTATAAGGGAAGTGGACCTCCAGCCCCCCAGTGGCTTTGTGTGAACTCTCCTGAAGGACCCGGCAGGGTGAGCACCCTCCGGGCACGCTGACTAGATCAGACCCCAAACGCCCACCTTCCCCCGGCTATGGATCACAAGCAGACCTGGGCACCTCCTAGGGGTCGGAATTAGAGCTGAACTCCAAGGCAGGGGTGGGGCTTGGAGCGCCCCCCTTGGGTGGGCTTTTCCCATTGACCAGCTTAGGCACCTCGCATCCCTGTAATTTTCTAGGTGCCAAAAAGTCCCACCCATAAGCCTTTGTGATGCTCTGCAGGGCCGCCCTGGGCCACCAGAGGGCTCTCGGGAGGGGGCTGGTCACAGGGCCCTTGGGCTGGCCTGACGGAGGGTGTGAGGAGGGGGAGGAAGGAGGTGAATTGGCAGAACAGGGTGACGGGGGGCAGGAGGCCAAACCAGCAGGCACCGTTCCAGGTGATGTGCCTCCAGGTGATGGGAACAGGAGTGGGCTAGTGGGAGGTGCTGCGCTGAGGGGACTTGGCCCAGCCGTGTGTGGGAGCGGGCTGGACGTTTGCCCAGTGCTCAGGCCGTGCCCAGCTTGTCCCAGGACGTGCTGTTACAGCGTTTGGCTTTCATGAGCACAAGATTCACTCATACTTTAACAAGAATAAACAAACAGTATCCCCACCGCCCCCGCCGCCCCGCTTAAGAAAACAACCTCCTCTCTGGAGAATGCGGCTTCTTTTCTAAAAGGGGGCCAGGAGACCTGCCAAGTTTCTCACAGATCTTTTTATAGCCGGAGCATCTGGCTTGCTGGGAGACTTGGGAGGAGAGCGAGTGGCTCTCCATCTGCTGTGGTTAAGCTGCTAACGGACTGACTGTCTGGGCCGCCGCCTTCTCTGCTGATTTTTTGAGTACCAGACATTAAGTGTTGGGGCAGTTTGAGCCCATTGACCTCCGACCCTTTGGCTGGAATGATGCCGTACGTTTCGGCAGCCGCTTTCGGTAGCACGGCTCTTCGTGCAGACGCTGCTTCGGGACCTGACAAACCCGCCGGGCCGCGCTGCTTGTGTCTCCCCTGATCCCTCGCCTTGCTGCGCTGCCCATGAAACACTTGACGACGGGCAGGCGGCCGCTTTGCAGGGCTCGCCCGGCGGCCCTTGCTCCTAGCAATGGCCTTGAGAAAATGTGATTTCATGGACTGGGTGGAAATTGTAAAATTAGCCAGGCACTGCGAGGCTGACGCTGTTTCCTTCCCGGAGAGGGGTGGGGAGGCAGGTGCTCTCCCACCTCTGCTTGTCCTATCCTGTGCAGGGAGGACAGAGGGTGGGTCTCACTGGTGGCTAAGGTGGCAAACACCCCCTGCGCATCCGGCGAAAGCCAGCTCCCTGCAGCGCCGGCGTTCTGGCCCGCGGCAGGGATCGGGCCCGGCTTGCTCTGTGCTCAGCTCTGGCCCAGACGGCTGCTTCCTGGCCGGCTGGCAGGGAAAAGGGGTGGGGGTGGGGGTGCTAATACCACAGAACCAGCTGGCAAGGAGCAAAGAGGCCAGGATCCACCCCACCACGGCAGCCAGCAGTACTCAGCGCGGCCACAGCTTGGAACACAAGCAGCTGGGCAAGGGGACCTTGATCCAGCGTAGGGACTGGGATAGGCATATGGATCCCCATCTCAGCTCCTCACCAGCCAGCACTGCGGTGTCTCCCCCAAGCTGGGCCGAGCCTCCCAATCTTCACATGGTCACCCCCTGCTGGCTAGTCAGGAAGCAGCAGAGGCAGCCTGAGCTGGAAGTGGGTGGAGCGGCCTAGATCCCCTACCTGGGTTGGGCTGGAGTGGTTGGCACCACGTGGCTCATCTACACACTAAACTGGTTCTCGCCGCTCATCCGGGTGGGTGTTCGTCACCCTGGCCATCGGTGAGACCTGGCCTCTGCCGCTCCCGAGATAGAACCGGCACGCCACACTCCCACCCAACTCCTGGGTGGGACCACGAACCCTCCCAGAACAGCGGCAGCCTCAGCAGAAGCTGGGTTGCCCACTTCCACCTCCCTGCTGCTGAAAAAAATCACAGTCGTTCAGAGACTGGAGAGGATTCAATGCCTGCGCCTAGCCCGTGACATTCAAACTCTTAGCTAGGACACTGCTGTGTATTTGGAAAACAAAACACCATGATTTTCTCAGGGCCTCATTCGTCACTGTTTCCCTTGTGCGTCCTCATCAGTTTAGTGCATCTACTTCTTGTCTCTCATCTTATGCTGAGATGATAAGGCCAGCTACCAAAGCGCCTAACTCCCACTGAAATAAAGGGGAGTTAGGCACCAAGACACCTTTGAGGATCTGTTCCTAAATCCTCTGCAGCTGGAACGAACTTTTTGCTCTGCGTTTGCACAATGGAGCCCTGATTGCCATAACAGGAATCCTAAGAACCATGTAGGAAGGGCAGGCTTCTGGGATGGAACTTCAATTGTGCTTTAATAAAGAATCATTATAACTTACATTTCTCTAGTACTGTATTATGATGAGCAGAACTGGAGAAAGAGGGGCAGGTTTCAGGAGGGACCTAGTTCGGTGTGACACTAAGGGGATGTCTACACTTGCAATGTAATCCCTGGTTTTGAACTCAGGCTCAAGACTAACCTCTTGTCCATCGACACACAAATTGTACTAACCCGGCGCTCCAGCCCAGGGTCTCAGGACCCTACAAGGGTGGAGGGTCCAAGCCTGAGTCAAAGCAGGACCCAGAGTTCAAGCCCTATTGCTTTGCAGGGTAAACACAGCCCCACTGGATTAGTGCCATGGATGTCTGCCCAAACTATCCCACAATCCCATGGGCTGACTTTCTTTGTACTCTGCACAGTCAAGTTGGATGGACAGTCAAGTTTGCCTGAACAAAGGGCTGATGACCACATTTGGGGAGGGTGCTAGGAACTCTGGGATATGGGTCTGGAACTCGGACCAGCATAATGCAGGTTGGGGCCCAGGGTTCAAAAATTCCTAACATGGGGTTACAAATGAGTGTAGACGCTCAAGCCCTAGATTAACAAACCCGGGTTCTGCTAACTCAACTTCTACTAACCCTGGGCTTCCATGGCACTGTAGACAGACCCTCGGGGCTCAAGAACGCAAGTAGAACCCTAGCTGCTAACCCCCAAACTCTAGAGCCTCAGTGTATAGCCTTGGCCTCTCACCATGCTTAATAAAAACCTCTTTCCTGCAACTACTGTGTCAATTATTGCTCATGAAACAAGACCCTTGCAGTGTACAGCCATAAGGTAGAAACCCTTTAAATAGTTTGTGGGCTCTTGAGTGGTGCTGTCTCTGTTCTATGTTTAGAAAGTCGCCAGAGCAGTGGTGTAAATATGGAGCTAGGTCTGGCATATTGTGCATACTTATCTGGAATCCGCTGGGCCTAGTGTGGCTTTTTTACATTAAGTGTGTTGGGTAAAGAGCAAAAGACACAACACAGTAGTGGCGAGAGGCCCCAATCAGGGATCAGGGCTACACGCACCTAATAAATAAGACAGATTCCACCCTCTAAAGCTTACAATATAAACATATGATGAAAGACAGCAGGTGGACAAAATAAAGAAATGGGGGATACAACGGGAAGGACAAGGCAACAGTGACACAATTGTGTTTTGTGTAATAACAGTAGTCACAGCATACAAAAAGTTTTGGTAATGATTTGGGTGGCTTAGTGGATGGAGCATTGAAATTGGAACTCAGATTCTATTCCCAGCTCTCCCACTGGACTGCCCCACTGGTGACCTGGGGCAAGTCACTGACACTTTCCGTGCCTCAGTTTCCCCAGTTGTAAAATGGAGCTAATGATACTGACCTCCTTTGTAAAGTGCTTTCAGATCTGCTGATGAAAAGTGCTAGATAAGAGCTAGGTGTTGTTAGTATCAACATTCAGTTACAATATATATAAAGATATCTACAAAATGCAAGAAAAAAGGGAAACGAGTCCCTCTTGAACTCTGCAAATGGAAACAACTGAGAAATTCTGAAGTTTTTCCTCTTTTTCGAACAGCTCCTTTGTGTGTGTCCCCATCTGTGCTTTCGCCTCCTGGTGAGGAGAAAAGAAAGTTCTAAAGCAGATGCTCTCCTGCCTGGATCCCAGTTGCTTCAGCCTAGTTCACCATCAGTTGCACACATATGCGTGAATGGCCCAGGAGTGTGGGTTCTCACAGCAGAGCAGGGTAAAGACTGGCTCTCAGAGTCAAGGATTGGAGTGACCTAGCAGATCACCAGTCCGGATAACACCAGAGGGGAACATCACACCAGGGCCCCATGCCAAGGGCGGCCCCACAAAGCTAAGTTGCTCAGGCTTTGGCTTCAGCCCCAGGTAACGGGATTCAGGGCCCTGGCCTTCAGCCCCATGTGGTGGGGCTTTGGCTTTCTGCCCTGGGCCCCAGTGAGTGTAATGCCAGCCCTGCTTGATGGGCCCTGTGAAAACTTCTTGGCTCTGTACCCCTCCCCTCCCAAACCTATAAAGCCCAAGTCATTCCTGTTCAGCTGCCTTAGAAGCCATGAATGTATGCTGAGCCCAACTTCCCCACCCCTCCATGGCAGCCTTGCTTTCTATCTCCCTGCACAGCAGAGAGGTCGGTGTCATCAGTTGCTCCCACTGATAATTTTAGTTTTCGGAGTACGTTGTTCACAGATCAAGCATGACACACGTTGTCCTGACTCTCCTGCTAATCTGAATGTGTTTTATGACACGAACACCTGCCCACCCAGCAACAAAAACCCTACGCACAAAACCTGCCAGCAGGAACACAACCTAGCGCTTAATCCACCCAGCTGTCTGACGGAGGTGGGGAGAGCTGATAATGATTGAAATACGGGCATTTGGCTGCTACCTCAACTATCCACAGAAATAAATTCACCCCCCCAAGGCCTTCCCATACCACCCCCTGCAAGTATTCTTCTGAGGGGTCTCGTGCTTTTGCCCAGGTCTCAATGCACAGTTGTTATCAAGAGGACGTGCTCTAGGGCTAGGGAAATCCCTAACCCTTGTGCCTGTTGTGGGCAAGGCCTGCGTGAGCCCAGTGATGAATGGCACTAGCCTCCCTGAAAGGGACTGGCAGAGGACAAGAGAGGTGAAGATGGGGGCCTGGCCACTTTGGCCACTGTGCCTCTCAGCCTGGGCTGCTGTCCTGCACTAGCTCTGCTTGAACTAGTGCACTAAAAATAGCAGAGCAGACCTCCGCACGGGCTAGCCACCTGAACACAAGCCCATCTGGCTGCCTGGGTCCGTCCTTGGGCGGTTAGTGCAGGTCTGTCTATCTGCTCTGAGAGGCATGTTCCCAGATGCAGTGTAGACATACTCCATGGGGCAGGACCTGTGGAGGTCTGGTAGAGACATCCACTGTGAAATTTGTTATTAGAGAGTTATCGGACCACTTATTTCTATTTTACAAATAATGCTCCTCATGTTTCTATAACTCTCTTCACCTACTGAGTATTTCACAGCTATTCAGCCTCAAGACACCCCTGGGAGACGGGTAAAGATTTAACAAATCTGTGATCACCTGGCACTTGTCCTAATGCTGCTATTCCTCAACACTTCCTGGTGATAGATTCCATTTTTTCCCTCCAGTAAAGACACTAACCACTTAACCACACCCTTGAGCAATGCAGTTAAATGGTCCTAACCCCCACTGTAGACAGTGCTCTGTTGACAGGACGGCTTCTACCATTGACCCAGCTAGCGTGTCTCAGGGAGGTGGAGTACCCATGCCAAAGGAAGAAGCTCCCCCATTGGTGTACGTTGCAGCTATAATGCTTAGTCTTGCCATGAGTGCAGGGGACTGGACTAGATTCTCAAACAAGGGTCCGAGGCCCCCTGGGGGGCTGTGAGCAGGTTTTAGGGGGACTGCCAAACAGGGCCAGCACTAGACTCACTAGGGCCCAGGGCAAAAAGCCAGTGCTCCCCCTCTCCCCGCCCCAAGCCCTGCCACCAGGGGCTGAAGCTGAAGCCTGAGCAACTTAGTTTTGTGGGGCCCTCTGTGCTGTGGGGTCCCAGAGAATTGCCCTGCTGGCTACCCCATAACGCCGACCCTGGCTTTTATACGCAGAAAAATGGTAGTTGTGGCATAACTGGGCTGTAGAGACTGTAGCAGGGGGGCCTCAGAAAGAAAGAGCCCCTCCACTAGATGACCTCGAGTCCCCTTCCAGTCCTACGATTGTACACTTCTGTGACTCACTAAGTGCTACATCCGCACAGCTGCACTGGTGCAGTGCTGTAAGTGTGGACAAGCTCTGAAGAAGGATTAATGGAACCAGAAATGGTTACATCTGTGACCCTTCTGCCAGTCAGAGTTGGCAACAAAATGGGCCGGGTTCAGTATCTAGGGGTTTCTTTTCAACAATACGACACAAAAACCAGCTTGAGCCCCCACCCAGTGACCTGAGACAATTATACCACCCCCGCGGATGCCTCTGAGAGGCAATACTTCCCCACTCGCAAGCACAGAGTCTGAGTGTAGCAAAGAAACTTTTAATAAAAGGAGGGAAGTCACCCAACATTAATTTGGGAAATTGCCACAGACAGGGTTCATAACACAAACCAGGAGTAAAAGACCCACCTCCAAGTAAGCTGGGCGGTGTCCTTTTCCCTCCAGTTCTTAAGTCCAGCAACCAAAAGTCCCTTCAATGTGCCTGTCCCTTCTCCATGCCCCACTCACAATTGTTGTCCTTGGTCAAGGCAGGTCCAGAGGTTAATCTGCCAAGTTCATCTCCCACCCTGGGTGAATCAGGGGTAAGTAGACGCCTTGCCTACTCTGCTGTCCAGGCACTCACTTGCTATTCTTCTCTACAGGCCACCCTCTCATTAGGATGTCTTCAGGTCCCACCACTTAACACAGCTCTCAGTGATTTTAGCTGTTAGTAGGGGAACCTCACTGCTAGCACACACCAGGCAATCTTTTGCATCAGAGACACTGTCCCAAAACAGGTTTAATGTCTATAAGCATCACCAATTTTGGCTCTGATATATGTAACAAAATTCCCAATTGAGTCTTAACTAGCTTCTTTTTTTAACTACATGATTGCAAGAAAGCAGTCACATGATAACTAACACCATCTCCACCTTTTCTCCACTCACTGGGTTTTGGAACCCATGTCCCCTGCCTCGGGAGTGCCATTTAGTTGAGGGTGAGTCCCTCAATCAAGGTATGCCAAGCACAGATCTCCTGCCCTCGATTCACACAACGAAGATAACAACCTCTTATTACTCCTGCCCCAATAACAAGGAGATTGGGAATCCAACACCAGCCAAAAATGATCATTTGGGCAAGCCACCC
Source organism: Dermatemys mawii (assembly GCA_007922305.1). Classification (NCBI taxonomy): domain Eukaryota; kingdom Metazoa; phylum Chordata; order Testudines; family Dermatemydidae; genus Dermatemys; species Dermatemys mawii. Next base: position 3,140,417 of record ML677391.1, on the reverse strand, counting down.
CATCATTCTGAGCACCTAGGCAGGGTGGGTGTGCCCATGCAAACAAGATCAGCTCCTGAATTCCTCTTCTACAGCTCATCACTAGATGTCAGGGGACAGCTCATTCAGACCCTGCTTACACATATAAAACAAAAAGGATAACATGCTTCTTAGAGTCTAACCTTAACTTCAACAGGCTAAAATCCCTGTCTAAAGTCATTTCTCCCCTACACCAATCTCCCAGCATCACCACCAAACTTGGCTGAGATCCATCTTTCATGAACAGAAAAAGCTCTGTCCTTTTTGCTATCTCAGTGAGGGATAACAACATGTACTTCTGCTTCTGTTTATCCCTTCCCCCTGCCCCCCGCAACTCATTCTTTTGTCCCAAAGACAGGCTAACCCCAGTGTGCTGGCTCCAAGTGGTCTTCACACCCTCGTGCTGCCTCCCTGTGCAAAACCAGTTCCCCTGGTGTTGGCTTACAATGCTTAATTGACATATGAACCTAGGCAAGCAGGTGGAGGTAGATTCATGACTTTGTCTGGCAAAACCTGCTTGCCAATCCTGCCTGGGACACAGCCTGTAAAATATATTTTGCTACTCCTTACGTATCACCCATACATACATCCCACTGTGGTCATAAGGCTCAGTGTGACATAAGCTTTTATTAGATGGCTCACACAGCCCCTTCTGGATAAACACGAGGAAAGCAGTGTGTTAAGTGTAGTGAGTTTGTCTGGCCTGATAGGCATGGCAGTTATAGAACAGCAAGCCCTTTGCCAGTTGTCATTCAGGGTCTCAGAGTCACACTTATATTTTTAGAATAATTCACAAATACTCTCTCTCAGTGAGGGTTATATTGAGTGTGAAATGTATGTAATTGTGGGCGGCTTCGGGTGTGTCTTCAGTGTGTTGACAACTCCATGCTGCTCCCAGGCTGGGATTAAAATACAGCCAACAACTGACAACTTAACAGAAATTCTTTCAACGAGAAAACGGAGCAGCTCACTGTGGAAACTCACTGAGGCTAATTTAAGACACTGTTTTATATGAAGCAGCCACACACCACTCCGTGCCCAGGATCACATCAAAGAGCCATTGAGAACTCAATAACCAAAGGAAGTGAAGAGAAAAGGCAATGGATGGAGCAGTGGATAAAGATTCAGGGGATGCTTTGCTGTCAGAGAAGGAGCTGTGAGATTTTGATGTAACAATCCCCTGTCACACCTGGCACTCTAGCAGCGCAGCACAGACCTCTTAGGTGTGAGTGTGATGGAATACACCCTACACACTATTATAACAAGGTACAAGGTCAGCCTTGTAAAGTATCATCTGGAAACTCAATTTGCTGATTAGTATTGTCCTGGTAAATTATGTGTGGCAATATTGTGCATGAACTTATAAGTTCTTCCCATATGACATTACTAATACATGTTCCAAACTCCACAGCCCTGCCCAGGTAGAAGCTGGCAAAGAGGTTTGTCCTAAGCAAAGGAATGTGTGCACTGCTTAATTTGCATACAAGCAGTAAACAGAGTTATCATGCAAAAGGAAAAACAAAGAAAGCTCAAATAGGTGAAAAAACCAGCAGGGAACATCCTTCCACATAGACTGTCTGTCTCGTGGTTCTCAGCTGGAAATGTTTTTCAAGATTGGGAATGAAACTATAAAAGGAGGGACAAATACCTTCTCTCTCTTCCTGCCCATGGCATTCTCTGCACCTGAGAAGACAAAGGACATAGTTGTTGGACTCTGGGGGAGTTTGGTCAGTAATCTTGCTGGAAACATGTAGAGAGAAACTTTGCTTGACTCTAACCTCATTTGTTAAATTAGGCACTAGAAAGCATTTTAAGTTTATTTTTCTTGTAACCATTTCTGACTTTTATGCCTCACTACCTGTACTTACTTAAAATCTCTCTTTGTCATTAACACATTTGTTTTATTGTTTTGCTAATCCAGTGTGTGTAAATTGATGTTTCCGGGTAACTCTATACAAGGGAATAAGCTGTATTTTGTTCCCTTAAAGGAATAAAAGACTTTATTTGGACTGTCCAGGAGAGGGCTGGGCAATACAAGACACAGTTCTGGGAGAAAGTCTGGGACTAGGAGTATGTTGGGGTCACCCTGCAGGATAACAAAGGCTGGTGAAAGCCAAATTGTGACTGGCAGGCTGCACTTACACAAACACATCTGAGAGTGACCTGCATGCTTGTGGTTGATATTGATAAGTTCAAGTTGGATGCTACAACAGCAATGCATTACAAGGCCTGGGTAATATTTACTGGTCTGGATTGTACCCTGGGATGTCACAGTGAGCTAAAAGAGTAACTCCACTAGCTGCCTGCAATAGTAGGCTGCTATTCTCTAATTGACCAGGCTGCACAATTCATGATTAGAGCTGTGCAAATAGCAGATTTATCAGTTTGCTGGCAATTCTGACAAATTGTGAAAGAAAATCATTTTAGGTGAAAAAAACAAAACAATTCAAGGTTTTCAGTTCATCAAAAAGTCAAAAAAACAATCTCTAGAGGTGAAATGAGACATTTCTTGGACCCGAAAGCATACGTTTTGTTTTTGTTTGAACCACTGGTTAATGATTTTGAATTTTTAAAAAATAAAATTGAAGGAAATTTTGAAACAAAAAAACATTTCCTTTCACAAATGTCCAAATGAAACAGTTTGACTTTTTCAGAAGTTTGTGTTGGTGTTTTTTGTTTTTTTTGTTTTTACACAAACGACTCGGTGAAACCAACGTAAATTTGTCAGAAGTTTTGGTGTCACTGAATCTACATTTTTAGAACCTCTGCACTATCCCCGCAAAAACGTTTCAGCTGAAAATTTTTGCTCAGCTCTGCAGCTCCTTCCAGTTCAGCTAGTGGAGGTTAGAATCAAGGTGGAGTCAGACGACCTCCCAGCTTCTTAGGGGATAGCTCTCTCCTCCCTTTTAGGGAATCCCCTTTCTTGTCAGAATCTATGATACTATAATTTAGAAACACCTCACCTACTAATGAACAAATCCACTCCAAAAACACGCACAAATATGTGTGTTTGAAGTAGGTGTATGAAGGTGTTTCTGTGTTTGCGGGTACTGTGTTTACATGAGTGAGTGTACGTAGAATTACACGTTTTTGCATGCAGCTGTGTCTAGCAGTGCATGTACCTCTATACACAGGTGCACTTATACGTACAGGTGTATTTTGGTGTCTGTGGGCAATCTGCGTGCATGTGCGTGTAAGAGAGAGAGAGTGTCCAGGAGTGCACATGGGTGGCTGTCCCAGGTGTGTTTGAATACATGCCCATGTACTTGTGTGCATGTGTGTCATCCTGTAGGCAGGGTACCTGTGAAGGAAGTGACAACGTCAGTGGAAGACGTGGCATCTGGAGCACGCCAGAGCAAAGCAGGCTGTGGCGGAGGAACCCAGCTGAGCTGCAATGTTTAAGCAAAGCAACAACACAGGGTAGATCCCTAGTTGCACGCTGACTGGGATCACAGAGCGGTCTGCCTTGTAGAACTTAAAGATGAAAAGGAAATACCATCGCCAGTATCAGGTAGAATCCAGCAGCCTCTTTCTTCTTCATTGAAGGATGTGTGTAATGCAAGGGGGTGAACTGGGGTTGCTAGTTTTGCCTTGGAAGACTTTTTTTAAGCCACTGGCTATTCAGAAAACCCAGACTACCTCAGGGCACTGTCCTTGGAAGAGTTCTCCGGAGATTTAGTGGGGAGATGGGTTCTTTTTTATGAAAAGGTCCTATTTTTCTTTCTCCCTCCCTCCATCACTGGATACACAAAGAATTGTTTTTCCACGTGGGAAAGGAGCTAGAATATCAAGGAAGAGTCAGCTACCGAATGGAAGAAGGAAACCTCAGAAAGACCGAAAGCATCTGGTGACAGAGCGACTCTGCCAAAGAAAACAGCTTTGGGCTACACCCAAGCCCCCATACCAGCGCTAAACATGGATCAATTTGCCCGTTCTGGGTGGATTTGCTTCCTCAGGGGGGCAGTTTCCTCACCCAGTCCTGGCTTCCTGGAGAAGTCATAGCCTGTGCGTTTTACCGTGACTTGCAATGCAGCAAGATGAAGGGATGTGGAGATGGGAAAGGACAGACAAGCTAAATGTTTTCCTAAGGGTGGACAAATGTTTTCTCGGAGGGGCTTTGCACAGTTCGCAGGCCTGGTCTGTGGCTCACTCAGCAAATATCCTTCGCCCACAAGAGCCCTCGGAAACCAGCAAAATCAAAAAAAGGGCGAGAAAACAACTCGTTTGGGGTTGGTGTGTCCGGCGATGACTCAGCAGCTTCTCAAATGAGCAGACTCTGCATTGCTTAGGGTGCCATTAAGCCAAAACCCACCACAAGGACCATGTGGGCCTTACATAGGGCTTAATGATGCATGAACCTTGGGATGGGGCTCTGCCCAGGGCTGAATGTCGCTCTGCAGAAATAACACATTACGGGGGGGCTGCAAAGCACAGAGCCCCCTGAGCAGTGCCAAGTGTCCTCGGGTCTTTCAAGATGATCAGCTACCTCTCCAGAAGCGACAAAGAGTCTTGTAGCATGTGACAGGGCGAGGACTCACCCCTGCGGTGCCTCCTGCCGGTCCTCCGGGGAATCAGCTCTTCTTGCCTCCGGAGCGTCCCCTGCAGGTTGATGTCCCACCTGTCACTGGCCAAGGGTCCTTTCCAGACCCCGGGGACCCTCTTAGCGGGGGTGCTGCCCCCTGGCAGTGAACCCCACTCTCCATAGGTCTCCCCTCCCTGGGGAACCCCCACCCCCTAATCCCACCTTGCCTCAGCCTGTGGGCTACTGCCAGTCACCACACAGCCCCCACTCCCTGGGGCAGACTGCGGTGTCATAGCCAGTCCTCACAGGCAAGGGGGGTTGGGCCTGCTGCCTTCACCTAATCCCAGTACCCTTTTGAGCCTGTGTGTCAGGCTTGCAGCTGGGGAGGACACCAGGCCTGATCTCCCCCGCTCAGCCTGCTGCTTCCCCAGTACTGCCCTAGCCTACGTACCTTCCTCCCTTTCTAGGCAGCCAGGTCCCCCTCCCTCCAGGTAGCTAGAGAGAGTGTCTGTCTCCTTCTGGCCCACTGCCCTCTTATAAGGGCTAGCTGGGCCCTGATTACCCTGGCTACAGCTGTGGCTGCCTTCCCTATCAGCCCAGCTGTTATCAATCCCCTTCCCAGCTACAACCCTCTGCTGGGCTGCTTTTCTCCAGCAGCAGCCCTCTGCAGGGCTGTTTTAACCCCTTCAGGGTTGGAGCGGGTAGCCACCCCGCTACATAGCACCTTATAGACTAACAGATCTTAGAGATCATGAGCTTTCGTGATCCCTAAGATCATGATCCCTAAGATCTGTTAGTCTATAAGGTGTTACAAGACTCTTTGTCGCTTTTGCAGATCCAGACTAACACAGCTACACCTCTGATACTAAACTACCTCTCCAGAGCCACTCAGTATGTAGCAAGAGTGCACTCCTAGTGACGGCCTCGCTCAATCGGTCTCTTCATTTCATTACGAGCATCCCAGAGAGAGAGAGGATTGTTTTGAAGCTAAGGCATTGGACTGGGACTCAGGAGATCTGGGTTCAATTCTTAGCTCTGGCACAGACTTACTGTGTGATCACACCAGGAATCATAACATTCAAAACCCAGTCAGAGAACACTTCAATCTCCCTGGTCACTCAGTAACAGACTTAAAAGTGGCCATTCTGCAACAAAAAACCTTCAAAACTAGACTCCAACCAGAAACTGCTGAACTGGAATTAATTTGCAAACTGGGTACCATTAAATTAGGCCTGAATAAAGACTGGGAGTGGCTGGGTTATTACACAAACTAAAACTATTTCCCCATGCTAATTTCCCCACACACACACTGTTGCCCTCACCTTCTTGTCAACTGTTTGAAATGGGCCATCCTGATTGTCACCACAAAAGGTTTTTTTCTCCTAATAATAGCTCACCTTAATTGATTAGCCACTTAAAGTTGCCATGGCAACCATCTCCACTTTTTCATAGATAGATAGATATCTTCTACTGTATGTTCCACTCTATACATCTCATGAAGTGGGTTCTAGTCCATGAAATCCTATGCACAAATATATTTGTTAGTCTCTAAGGTGCCACAAGTACTCTTTATTCTTGATCTCCTGGTGCCTCAGTTTCCAATACATAGACTCATAGGACTGGAAGAGACCTCAAGAGGTCATCTAGTCCAGTCGCCTACACTTATGACTGGACTAAGTATTATCTAGATCATCCCTGACAGGTCTTTGTCTAACCTGCTCTTAAAAATCTGCAGTGATGGAGATTCCATAGCCTCCTTGGACAATTTATTCCAGTGCTTAACCACCCTGACAGTTAGGAACCTTCCTCTAATGTCTCAGCTCTTGCTGAAATTTAAGCCCATTGCTTCTTTTCCTATCCTCAGAGGTTAATGGGAACATTTTTTTGCCCTCTTCCTTGTAACAACCTTGTATGTACTTGAACACGATTATCATGTCCCCTCTCAGTCTTCTCTTTTCCAGACTATACAAACCCAGTTTTTTCAATCTTCCCTCCTAGGTCATGTTTTCTAGACCTTTAATCATTTTTGTTTCTCTTCTCTGGACTTTCTCCGATTTGTCCACAACTTTCCTGAAATGTGACACCCAGAACTGGACACAGTACTCCAACTGAAGCCTAATTAGCGCAGAGTAAAGCAGAAAAATGACTTCTTGTGCCTTGCTTACATCACTCCTGCTAATACATCCCAGAATGATGTTCCCTTTTTTTGCAGCAGTGCTACATTGTTGGGCTGGTCTACACTAGGGGAGAGGCCAACTGAAGATACGCAACTTCAGCTTCATGAATAATGTAGCTGACGTCGGTGTATCTTCAGCCGACTTCCCTGCTGTCTTCATGGCGGCGGCGGGCGGCAGCGCGCTCCCGTCGACTCCAGCTTGCACCTCGCGGCAAGCTGGAGTTCCGGAGTCAATGGGGGCACCGTTGGCGATCAATTTATCGCGTCTTAATGAGACGCGATAAATCGATCGCCAAAAGATCGATTGCTACTTGAAGATCCAGCGGATAGTGAAGACCTACCCTTATTTCGCTTGTGATCTATAATATGGGACTGTTAACACTGCTTTTTGTTTCTCTTTACAGTGCATATAGTTTGAGGCAGGGGTCTGTCTCCTTTTTATTTGAAGCATGATCCAGACCGCAGTGTTGTTGATGAGAGACTTTCCATTGCTATTCCTGGGCCCTGATCTCTGTTGGGGCCCCTAGGTGTTAATATAAATACATAAATAAAATAAATAATCAAAACATAGGCATGAGAACATAAGAATGGCCATACTGGTCCATCTAGCTGAGTGTCTTCCAACAATGGCCAGAGTCAGATGCTGCAGAGGGAACAAACAGAACAGGGCAATTTATTCAGTGATCCATCCCCCACCATCCAGTCCCAGCTTCTGACAGTTGGAAGTTTAGGAACGCCAAGAGCATGGGGTTGCATCCCTCACTGTCTTGGCTAATAGCCATTGATGGACCCATCTTCCATGAACTTACCTCGTTCTTTTTTGAGCCCAGTTATACTTTTGGCCTTCACAACATCCCCCGGCAACGAGTTCCACAGATTGACTGTGTGTTGTGTGAAGAAATATTTCCTTATCTTTGTTTTAAACCTGCTGCCTATTAATTTCATTGGGTGACCCCTTGTTCTTGTGTTATGTGAAGCAGTAAATAACATTTACTTACTTACTTTCTTCACACCAGTCATGAATGTAGAGAACTCTATCATATCCCCCCTTAGTCATCTCTTTTCTAAACTGAACGCTCTCTGTCTTTTTAATCTCTCCTTATATGGAGGCTATTCCATATTGGACCAACTGCAGGTGTAAGCAGGCGCTATTTAGTCTATTGATTTCTAATGACGTGATCTACGGAGTACATATTAATAGAGATCAAGATGAATATTTTAAACACACTGGCAAAACCATGGCCCTATGGCATTTTTTTGCGTGACTTGGTCTGTAACTCTCATTTATACTGGCTACGCCCAGCCTTGAGCATTTTGTAATCCCACTGCGGTTTCAGGTGGATGTGATATTCTTTTTTAAATCAGTTTTTATCATTTAATAGTATTGGATTTGTACTATGGAAGTTGAATGTGCTTAGTACCTTGCAGATAGAAGTCCCAAAATGAGGTGAACTAGGCACAATACAACTTGCAGCCAAGACTCATGGGAATTAACTTCATTCCATTTCTCATCTCCTGCACACAGAGATGGGAGTTTCTCAGGGGGATATTTTTAAAGTTCACCTGTTGGGGATTTTGTTCTTCAAATCCTCTTGGGCACCAAATGCTTAGAGGTAGGATACGGTGTTGTTGTAACCACGCTGGCCCCCGGATATGGGACAAAAGGTCAGGGAGGTAATATCTTTTATTAGACTGACCTCTGTTGGTGAGAGAGACAAGCATTTGAGCTGTACGGAAATCTTCCTCCACTCTGTGGAGGTCAAAAGCTGCCTGCAGGTCTCTCTCACCAACAAAAGTTGGTCCAATAAAAGTAATTATCTCACCCACCTTGTCTCTCTCAAATGTAGGCTAGACATCCAGGCCCAGATTTTCAAAAGAACTCAGCAACCTAGAGCCCCCATCTAGGCAGGGGCGCTGGAACACTTTTAATTGTGTTGGTGCTGAAAGCCAGCCCCCTAGCCCCTTTCTATTACCTTCTCCAGAGCTGGGGCTGGGAGCAAGGCCGTGTCTCCAGGATGGAATGACCTGGATGGGGACAGAGGCTGGGGCCACAGCTGGGGGGGTGGGCACAGGCCAGAAGTGGTGCCCCAGGCATGGGGCCAGCAGCGGAGTCTTGAGTGTGGGGCTGGCAGTCAGGATCCTGGGCCCGGAGCCAGCAGTGGAGCTCTAGGAGTGGGGCCAGGAGCGGAGCCCTTGGCGTGGGGCTAGGACAGGAGACCCATGTAAAACCAAGGGGTGCTGCAGCAACTCCCATGCCCCTAGTTCCTGTGCTTATGCATCTAGGCCTCTAGATCACCGAGGTGTGCCTAACAGAGGGGGGTCCTTATCTGAGACTGGGGTTCCTAGGCATTATGGGAATACAAATGATAAATAAATATTATTAATAAAAATATACTAAAAAGATAGCAAAGTTTTCAAATATTTTTCTTGAATTTTTTTAAACAAAATTTGAACTGTTGTACAAATTCAATCAGTTCTACAGCTGACAAAAAAAAATGGAGGAATTTACCCTGCCCCCTCCCCATATATCCCAAAATGTTCCATTTTATTGTTTTAATTGTAAAATGTTGCCAAAATGTTGACATTGTAACTATTCCAATGTGCTTTACCAAATACGGGATCCAATTTTCTAAAGTACTCAGCACTAGAGCGGGTCCGAATTTTTTTTTTTAAAGTCAAAATCATTTTTCGATCAAAAAAGTCATTACTGAAATTTAAAAAGTGCTGATTTCAATGACATTTTGTTCACTGCCCTCCACTGAAATAAAGCATTTCAATAATACCAGTGTCCCATTTCAATATTAGCAGAACGAAAAGTTTCAATTTTTCATTTCAAAAAGGCTTTTCTAAACTAAATCCCTTTGTTTTGATGCAAAAATATTTTAAAGCATTTTTAAAAGGTTGAAATTAGAGCAAAAGGGTTTGGTTTTGTTAAAATGAAATGTTTCAACTGATGCAAAATGAATTTTTGAAGCATTTTGTACCATGGGAAATTGTTGTAATGTTTCAATTTTCCTTCCGTTTCTGAACAAAAAAGATTTCAACACTGTGGAAGTTCTCAGGAAGTGGAAAATCCAGGTTCCACCTCACCTTATCCAGAAGCTCTGTCTGGTAATTTATACCTGTCTGGTTACTTATACCTGCCTACTGTATTTTCCACTCCATGCATCTGATGAAGTGGGTTCTAGCCAACAGAAGCTTATGCCCAAATAAATGTGTTAGTCTCTAAGGTCCCACAAGGACTCCTCGTTGTTTTTGCTGATATAGACTAATCCGGCTGCTACTCCGAAACACATCTGGCTTGTCTGTTTTGACTGAGAACAACTATAAGAGGATGTTGAGGAGTCCAGGCTGATTGTGAGAGACTCTCAGGACTGACCGAAAATTATGGCTAATGGAAAAGTGAATTTTCAATGGAATGAACATTTTCACTGAAAGTGTTTGTTTCCCTTGAAAATTTTCGATTTTCCACAAGAAAATAAACAAAAACTGGGGGGAAAAAACCCCAAACAGTTTGATAAAAATGTTTTTAGTTTTTGAGTTTTCAACAAAAAAGTTGATGACGTCTGTGGGGAAATCCCCACCATTTTCCAATCGGCTCTATCTGCAGTTCCTCACTGAATCCCATCCCCCACACATTTAAGGGCCAGGCTCCATTTTGGGGACTGTAGATCTGAACCTCCTTTTGAGGCCCACCCATTGAACCGTTGTGCCCTCTAGCATTGGTACGTTCATGTCGCGAAGGTGTTTATACTCTGGTTAATTGCCCTTGGAGCCAAAACAAGTGTTTCTCTGCTGCTGAGGTGAGAATGACCAATAAAACGTGGTGAAAGGGCCATCCTATTCGACTGTTGAGAAGACACTCGCTTTGTGACTGACTCAGGGGAGGGAAATAAGATGCAAAGATTTTTTTGGTTACAATGAACCTCACACTACCCTCATGCTGGTAGTGGTGAAATGACTCCCAGGTCACTGATCCGCTGCCCTCAATTGCTGCCAACTCCCTAGGGATTCCCATCCTCTGCCCTCTATCACTCGCCCCCTTGTTTGCTGGCCTCTAAGAAACCCCTGCTAATAGAGGAGCCAATGTTTTTCCAAACCTGTTTGGCTCCTCTCCAGAAACAACTTTCCTATGTTTTTTAAACAGGTCCCGGGGCCTAAAAGTAGTTCATGTGCATAGAATTCCCCCTCCTCCAAGGATCTATTAAAAGGCAGCTTTCGCCAATCGCAGGAACCCATTCAGAGGTGTGAGAGATTTGGGATTTAAAATTCAACTGTAAAATAAATATCCTGCCAATTTATAGCGTGGGATTCAAATGAGCCATGACCTTTCCTGACTGAGCCCGTTTCCTGCAGTCTATTGAGCTAGAGAAGGGGTGGGAGTTAAGTGATAAATTGCGTTAAAGGGGGTTTGTTGGGCGCAAGATAAACAGTAATTAGGTGCATCTATACAGCAGCCTGCTCACTTTGAAACTGATTTTCCATATGCAAATGTGAATTGTATGCACAATATCCCAGGCTTTTTTGCTGCACCACTACAGAGAGGCTTGTTCATAAAACATAGCTGCAGGGTAGAATATTAGTTGCAACAATGTCTCATCCTTTGTGTGTTCCTAGGTGTTTACAGCTGACTGGACCACTGGGTTTTCAAGCTAAAGCAGGTACTATGGGCTCAAATTGTGGGTTTTTCTATTGGATGGAATAAACTATTGTTTTAAACACTGACCTGCTGGCAGGAGATAGGATGGATAGTCCAGTGATTAAGTATTTACTTTGGGATTTAGAAGAGCCAGGTTCAATTCCATCTTCTATTACGGAGTTTCTGAACCAACTTCATCCTTTCGGTGCCTTGATTTCCCTTTTGTGACCTGTAACAGAGCGGCAACTCACCCAGCGGCGCCTCCTGCTGGTTGTCCAGGAATAAGCTCATTTTCCCAGCGCCAGAGCTCCCTCTGCTGGTGTCTCGTCGTTGCTGGCCCCTGTCTCCCTTCCGGACCCTGGTGCCCTTTTACCTGGGGTTTTGCCCCCTGGCAATACCCCACACTCTGCCTCTGGGTCTCCCATCCCCGGGGAGCCCCCACCTTCTATTCCCTCCTTGCCTCAGCCTATGGGCTACTGCCTATCACCATCTAGCCCCCTTTCACTGGGGCTGACTGAAGTCTGTACAAGCCAGTCATCATAGGCAAGGGAGGTTTTGACCTGCTGCCTTCCTCTGAAACCCAGGACCTCTGTGGGGCTCTGGACAAGGCCCTGCAGCCTGAGGAGTTGCTGGCCTGGAGCTCCCCAGCCCCTCTGGCCTTTCCCGAGCCCTGTCTCACTCTAGGTACCCTTAGGCTTCCCAGGCAGCTAGGCCCATCTCCCTCCTCAGCCAGAGGGAGACCGTTTTCAGCTTCTGGCCCACGGCCCTTTTATAAAGGCCAGCTGGGCCCTGACTGAGCTGGCCACAGCTGCGGCTGCTTCCTTAATGGCCTAGCTGATTGGCTCACCCAGCCACAGCCCTGTTTACCCAGGAGTGGGGCAGCTACCCCACTACATGACCCAGGACATTAGCACTGTCCTACCTCACAAGGGTACTGGGAGGCTAACTCTATTAAAGACTGTGAGGTGTCCAGATACCCTGGTGACAGGGGCCATATTTAAATAGCCAGCCCATTTATTTCGACTTGTCTCTCTCATGGTCTACCCTCTGCAGTATAATTGCAAGTCAAGAGGCCAGACAGGAAACAGGCTGTAAGCGTGGGGCGCCTCCCGTTGGTCATGCAGAGAATCAGCTCTTTCAGCATCCAGAGCACCCTCTGCAGGATGATGGCCTGCTTGCCACTGGCCCCATCTCCCTCCCAGATGCGGGTGCCCTCTTCCCTGGGGTGCTGCACCCCTGCAGGACCCCCACAGTCTCACCGGGTCTCCCCTGCCCAGGGAACCCCCACCCCCATCCCCACCTTGCCTCAGCCTATGGGCTACTGCCAGTCAACATCAAGCCACCGTTCACTGGCGCCGACTGGAGTCTGTATAAGCCGGTCATCATAGGCAAGGAGGGTTTGGCCTGCTGCCTCTGCCTACCCGTGGGCTGCCTTCTGCAACCCCAGTACCCCTTCTAGGCCTCAGACTAGGCCCTGCAGCCTGGGGAGTTGCCAGTCTGGAGCTCCCCAGCTCCCCTGGCCTTTCCCGCCAGCCCTGCTCCTCTCCAGGTACCTTCTTAAGCTTCCCCAGCAGCCAGGCCCATCTGCCTCCACAGCTAGAGGAGGAGACTCTCTGAGCACCAAACTATGAGCCCTTTTATCAGGGCCAGCTGGGCCCTAATTGACCCAGCCACAGCTGTGGCTTCTCACCCAGCTGCTTTCCCTTTTGCAGCCCTCTGCTGGGCTGCTTTAACCCTTCTCCATTAGGAGCGGGGTAGCTACCCCGCCACACAGACCATCTGGGATGAGTTCCTTTCGAGGGGGATTGTGAAGTGTGGAACAGTCTTCCCAAGTCTGGTGCTGGGGAACAGATTGAAAGTGACCTGTCATGGGCGAGGAGACAGTGACGGATATGGAAGAACTGCACCTTTTGGCACTGGTCAGTCAAATTGAGAAGGAGAAGAAAATGCCACATCCACCCACTACCACGTCCATTTGAAATCTGTCGTTTTCAGCCCTCCCAGCCTCAGCAATGTACCCCTGGCTTACGGCTCACAGTCCTGAGGTCTGGAGACGGGCGTATTTATGGAAAGAGGTGAGCTTTGGATTTCACAGCTGCGAGAGTTTGGGGTTGGGGGCAGGGGATGTGAATTCCTCGTGGTTTTTTAATTTGGCCTTTTACAACATATTTTCCCCTCTTTTGACATCATGGATGTACAGATGAGAAAAAAGTAACCAGCAGTTCGATATTTACCCTCAAACCACTAAAGCCGAGCAGTGGAAATCTATTAGGTCGCTTCGGGACACACAGGAAAACTATTGATGAAAGTTATTCCTTGGTTTCACGGCTGTAACGTGGGAGCCTGTGTTACAGTTTTGAGGTTCCTTGTGGACGGTCCCTTAGCAATTTTAATCCTGAATATGGTCCGTCGCAACGGGATTATATTTGTAACGCCTCAGAGCCCAGACTTTGGCTGCCTGTCTGAGCTTTTCATCTTCTCCTTGTCTCTTTGATTAGGGTGACGCCGCAGGATGGACGTAGCCCCGTGAGTCCCAGGTCACTTAGGACCAGTCCAAATCAGTGGAAGTATATGGAGTCATGGTCTGACTGGGGCAGGCGACCCAGCAGTGCTGGGGCCAGGAAGGAGGCGGGGTGGGACAGGATGGGGGAAGGGCCCTGCCTTTGCACTGTAACTAAACCCAACAGCCCAGAGCGGGGAGCTGGGCCAGCCCCAAAGGACAGGAGCTGGTGTGGGGTGAGTGTGGGGCAGGCTCCCTGCCCAACCCCCACCAGGACCTCCACACCCTGCTTGGATCCCCCATGGATCCCCACTTGAAATGGTGCGTCTCAGCCCCTGAATGGGAGGCTTTCCATTGACTTTGATAAGCTTTGGCTCAGGCATTCACAGCAAAGAGGGCTGTTAACGAACACGCCATTCATGTCCCGGCCTCTTCTTGCAGGCGTTGAGCATAAAACAACAACAAAAACTCTTCCATTGGCAAGAGGGAATCTCTTTGGTGGGGCCTTTTCTTGGCATCTTTATTTCAAGAGAGAGCTGTGGGTGCAGGCAAATGGTACGCTGGATAAAAGAAGAACCATTAACATAAGAATGGCCGACTGGGTCAGACCAAAGGTCCATCCAGCCCAGTATCCTGTCTACTGACAGTGACCAGTGCCAGGTGCTTCAGAAGGAGAAAACAGATCAGGCAATCATCAGGTGATCCATCCCCTGTCGTCCACCCCTAGCTTCTGCTGAACAGAGGTTTAGGGCCACTCAGAACATGGGGCTGCACCCCTACCCATCCTAGCAAATAGCCATTGATGGACCTAGTCTCCATGAGCTTCTCTAGTTCTTCTTTGAACCCTGTTACAGTTTTGGCCTTCACAATGCCCCCCAGCAATGAGTTCCACAGGACCCATTCAAGCACCTGAGCAGTTGAGAGTTTTCATCTACCCCACAGCCAGCTGTCCCCAACAATGGAGGGTGGAGAAGGGAGCCGGTATGGTTGGCCACTAGCAGGTGCATTTAGCACTACCAATGACTGTAACTGCTAAGGAGGAAGTGGAGGAAGGAGGGTGAAGTGGCTAGTGTGCTAGCAGGGGAGACCAGGTTCAACTGCCTGCTCTACCCTAAGATTTCCTGTGGTCCTTGGACTAGTTCCTGAGGGTCAGCGCCTTAAAGGTAACTAGACGCCTATCTTCCATTGACATCACCTTGATTGATTTCAGTGGATACCAGGTTCCTAAATATCTGAAGGGTTGTTAAAAAGAGGACGGTGAATTGATTAAAGGCTCCCCGTGTCCACTGAAGGTCAGACAAGAAGCAATGGGCTTAATTTGCAGCAAGGGAAATTTCAGTTAGATATCAGGGAAAAACTTTCCAACTCTAAGGGAGTTAGTTAAGCTCTGGAACAGGCTTCTGAGGGAGGTTGTGGAATCCCCATCACTGGGGTTTTTAAGAACAGGCTGGACAAACACTTGTCGGGGGCAGTCTAGGTTTACTTGGTCCTGCCGCCGTGAAGGAGGCTGGACTAGCTGACCTGTCAAGGTCCCTTCCAGCCTGTAGATCAGTGCAAAGTAATGCACAGTGGAAAAAACAATCCCAACCACGCACATATGATGATCAATTAGCTATTATGACTCTAGAAAGAGATGTTGGCCTCATCATGGATAATTCTCTGAAAACTTTAGCTCAATGTGCAGCAGCAGCAGCCAAAAAGGCCAACTGAATGTTTGAAATTATTACAAAAGGGATTGAAAAGACAGAAAAATATCATAATGCCACAATACAAACACGTTACCCCCACGTGTTGAATACTATGTCCAGTTCTGGTTGCCCATATCAAATAGGATAGAGTGGAACTGGAAAAGATTTAGAGAAGGGCCAGGATAAGGAACAGCTTCCATATGGGAGAGACTAACGCCCTTAATTTTGGGTTTAATTAGTTTTATTTTCTCTTTTCATATTTTTTCCATGTTTCTTGTCAACATTTCCAAGAGAAAAATACCTTCCCCATGGGACCTTCGAGGCAAGCAGCATCAATTCAAAAGAGCAACTGTTTTCCAATGGGTATACATCCTGGCCACAATTTTGCAGCTAGCTAAAAGAGGCAAGGTAGACCGAGCCTTGTTTTCAACAGAAGCCGCTCTCAGTGCAACCAATCTCAAGGTTGTTCCTTCTTTAACCAAGGCCGTTCAATCGACTTTCAAAAACAGCACACCATCCACTATAAAAGTTAATGGAGAAGAGCGTTAATCTGAGTTCAGCGTTTCTCACATTCCTCACGTCTGGTTGGGAAATGCTCTTTTGCAGACTCTTGTGTTTTAATGCTGAGCAGGTGCTGGGTGAAGAATTTCAAGGACAAACTGACCATGTATATGCGGCCTGTCAGTGACCAAAATAAACCATCAAAGCAGAAAATGTGCCTTGGAGGCAGGTCAGAAAGGACACGCAGTAGTCTAGGGAAGCTTAAAGCGGTTGTTCTAGTATGACCGGGAGACTCTGGGTTTAGGATTTCCTTAGCATAAGTGGAATATTTCACCCCACTGGTTGGACATTCATTTTGGTCTTGATTACTCTTCATTAAAGTGGGTGGACATCTTTATATGAAACCATTGTTAAAGCCAAAATAGCCTCTTTTTGAAATCAGAAATTGTTATGATTTTTTAAAATGTTCTATTTTTTTCAAAATTGGAAATAAAAAGAAATTAGCCTTTTCTCTCCTTTTTTTCCAGTTTTCTCTTTCTTTCCTCTCTTCCATTTCCTTCTTTCTTTTCTCCACACCCCCCTGCTTTTTCCAGGGGAGAAATGAAAAACAACAGAATAAAGGAGAGGGAGGGAAGCAGGGAAATGAGTGGAAAAAATGATGAAACAAAACATTTCCCCAAAATTAAAAAAGCAAAATATCTGAGACATAGTTTTGCAATAAAAATGGTTGTCACGACTTGAATGAGCTAAAAGGAGATCCCTTCCAAAGGCTGCAGAATGAAAATAACTGCAATTTTGTTTTTTGTAATTCCCTTCCCCTACCCCCTGAAATTTTCAGCTTGTTCAATTACTGATCTTATTAGGAGTAGGGCAAGCAGTGGTGAAACTGACAAGCATCATGTCAGTTTCATTCAGCAGCAGCCAAGGCTCCTAGAGGCACCAGCTGTGGGGCAGCCTAACCATGTGGATTGCCTCAGGGCCAGGGACACCAGGGCTTCCCAGCTTGCTAGCCAGCTGGCTTCACTAACCAGCTGGACTGGAAATCTGGAAGCTAGGGTGACCAGATGTCCCGATTTTATAGGGACAGTCTTGATTTTTGGGTCTTTTTCTTATATAGGCTCCTATTACCCCCCACCCCGTGTCCCGATTTTTCACATTTGCTGTCTGGTCACCCTACTGGAAGCTCTGCTGTCCCTGGAACTGGATAGGGCTTCCCTGGAGTTGTGGACCTTAGATGCCCATCCTAGACCTCCAGACTCAGGGCTCCATGGTCATTGTAGAGCTGTAAGATGAGCCTCAGCTAATGGCAGGGCTCCCAGAGTTGCCAGGCTTCCAGCTCCACTGAAAGGAACATGTGTTCCCATCAGCTTAGTCCCTTGCCTTCCTCACGCCATCTGGGGCAATGGGAGAGCACTTTGTGGTTAAACCTTTCTGACTTTAAATACATCCTATTCATCAACTGATAGAGCTGTTTCCATTTCACACAGTGCTCGGTTCAGTTTGCAATTCTGCCGTTCCTGGACCCTCCTCCACCATCTGTCCTGGCAGCAGACTGGAGTGGCAAATTGCTTTTGAACCAGAGAATCAGGGAGAAAGCAAGGAAATCTTCCCTTGGAAACACCATGGGAACAGCTTGGCCTTATTAGCTTGTTTGTCACTTTTCAGAACCCAAAATGGAGCAAATGCATTTCAGAGCAATCGGGTCCTACGAGCAAAGGATTCAATGAAGCGAGAAAGGACAATTAATGTGGTCCAGATCTTCAATGGTATTTACACACCCACTTCAGTTATATGAATTTCAGTGGGCATTAGGTGCTTAAATAGCTTTGAGGATCTGGGCATCAATAGCAAATGCCTTGGACAGTCGCCATGACCGAGTCAGCAATTTCCAACCACATGGTGGTATCTGGATGTTGTAAGCATCTATTCCCACTTGCTCTGCAAATAGTCTACACATCCAATGAAGTGTAGTATTAGCCCATGAAAGCTTATGCTTTAATACTTTTAGTTAGTCTTTAGGGTGCCACAGGACTCTTTGTCACTTCTGCAAGTCTACACAGTAAATTCAAACTCATCCCTTCCCAGGCGGTGCCTTGACAAGCAAAACAGCCATGAGGTAACATACAAATTCATAGATTTTAAGGCCAGAAGGGGCCGTTTTGATCATCTAGTCTGACTTCCTGTCTAAGACAAGCCAGAACACCTCACCCAATAATTTCTGCATCAAGCTCATAACTTCTGGTTGAGCTACAGCATCTCTTTTAGAGAGACATCCAATCTTGATGTAAAGACTTCAGGTGATGAACAGGCTACTATATCCCTAGGTAAGTTGTTCCAATGGTTGAATATCCTCACTTTTAAAACCTTTTCACCTTATTTCAATTGTGAATTTGTCTCACTTCCACTTCCAACTTAAAGATCAGCTCACTCTTTCTTCCCAGGCTTGGCAGCTCCTAGAGTTCCTCTTTCAGGATTGCTCAGCCCATACACTGGATCCTCTTTCCAGCCCTCCAGGTGGACTAACACGTGACCTGCCCTGCTGAACCAGCAGAATCCACTTAATCCTTTCTCAGTAAAACCAGTACCTGCTAATGGGTTTGCAAATGTTGCCAGTCTGAGATTATCATAGGTTTCCTCTGCACATAACCAAGAAGATCTTGGTGGTAAGTAGGTATCGTACATCACAGCTAGAAAACAGGATTTGGGGTGAGATTATACCTTGCCCCATAGGAGTTCACACAGGCTGGTGGGCAAAGAGCCTTTGTTTGCTTGCTCGGGGCCTATAACAGGCACAATCCTGGGCCTAGCACATCTGGTGGGGGTGTACAAGAGGCCTCAATCAGGATTGGGGCTCCCTTCTGCTGAGAGCTCTGTAAACATCTAGTGAGGCATGGCCCCGGTCCCAATATGCTTACAATCTAATTGGAAACCAGATGCCACAAGTGGGTGGAGCAAACAAAAGGGAGGGAAGCACGAATACGAATGTGGTGTGGTGAGGGTAGATAGGGTGGCTTAGAGTTGGGTTCTTTCTAGCTAAGGTACATATATGCCCCTATTATCTGAACAACTTGCAGCCTCTAACATAGGTTAACCACCCCCTTGTGGCATAGGGAAGTGCTATGTCTCCATGTAACAGATGAGGAACAGAGGCCCAGACAGATTAAGGCGTATGTCTCCATTGCAAAACAATAAGTGTCTTCTTAACTCAGATGAACATAGTAGTGACAAAACAGCAACTCTGCTTTTGAGCCCCTCGGGTTGAATTCAAGCTGCCCAGTCTTCGTTTCTATTTTAACCACAAGTTAGCAACACATTATCTTTCCTGCTGTGTAGACAGCCTTTAAGTGCCTTGACCAACATCACATGGAGAGTCAAGTCTGTGATAGAGCAGGAAATCAAATGCAGTCTCGCAATTCCCAAACCACCGGACTATCCATCTTCTCTATTGTCATTGTGACCTAGGGCAAGTCACTTCACCCCTCTTTGGACTATAATTAGACTGTGCCATGATCTTAGTTGGGGCATATAAGAACTTCTCTATTATAAGAACAAAAGAATGGCCATACTAGGTAAATCAGTGGTCCACCTAGCCCAGTATCTTGTCTTCTGACAGTGCCCAATATCAGATGCTTCAGAGGGAATGAACAGAACAGGGCAATTTTGAGTAAACTATCCCATGTTGTCCATTCCTAGCTTCTGGCAGTGAGATGTTTAGGAACACCTGGAGCACTGGGTTGTTTCCCTGACCCTCTTGGCTATCGCCATTAATGGACCTATTCTCCAAGACCTTATCTAATTATAATTTTGGACTCCACAACATCCCCTGGCGATGAGTTCCACAGGTTGACTGTGCGTTGTATGAAGAAGTACTGTTGTACGTTTATTTTCAATCTGCTGCCTATTCCGTAAATAAATAACAAAAATGCTTGGTTCTGTAGGAACAAATTGTGCTTAGTTAAATGATTCTACTTTTTAAAAAAATAAGCAATATAATTTATCCCTGCTTGAGGTCAACCGAGCCATCTTTCGTTGTTGGATTTCCGATAGGCATCGCAGGGTTGTGTGCGGAGGGATTTGACCATGTCTTCTGGGATAATGAGTGTCCAACGGTGATCCTCAGACCACCAGTGAGCCATTCCTGGTGGAATGTAGGATGTGTGAGTGATTTCTTTGGAAATAGTGATGCTGGGAAAGGCCAGGGCTCCTGGAGGGAGGGTTTCTGTCTTTCACAAAGCGTTCTGCAGAAGGAAAGCACCAGAGAACTGTTCATTTGCAGGTCCAGAGGCTCAGCTGGTGTAAACCAGCATTACTCCACTGACGTCAGAGGAGTGGCAAGGTCTCAGGAACTAACCCAGCCCTCTTCATTTAGCTTCTCTCCCCACTCCTGCCCTCTAAAAAAAGGGAATCAGAAAGTAGCTCAGGTAACTTGTTAGCATTTCAAAGGGCCTGAGCACATCACAGCATGGAGAGGGATACAGGGCACCTAAGATTGTCGCTGAGTAACTTGAAAAATCGAAGCTATTAAAGCTAATGTGTGTGTGTGGGGGGGGGGGGTTGCTGTTTTCCCCCTTTGCGGGTCCCTTGTGTCACGGCGTCAGTAGTGGAGAGGGTAAAACTCAATGATGTTATAATGGAAAGACAAATTCACCATTAGCTGCAAAAGCATTTTTCCAGCTGCTGCTCCCCATGAGGCTCGAGTGCCTGGGTGAGAAACGACTTTTAGGGAGAAACACTCTTCAGCCATCCCTGGGTCCTCCGGCGGAGAATGGAAAATAGCTCTTTGAAGGGGCTTGAGGGGCAGTTGAGTAAATGCATAAATACGGCCAAGAGAGCTGCTTTCTTGCACTGCAGTTTAAATATAATGGCACGTAGGTGCTGGCACTGGGGTTACTGCCACACCCCTTGGCTTGAAGTGGTTTCCATCATATACAGGGTTTATGGTTTGGTTCAGTGAATCTAAGCCTTCCCTGCCCCCATACAAATTGTTCCCGTGTCCCTGCAATGGCAGGTGTTTTTATGCTCTGCAATTCCAGCTGCATGTGCCCCAGCTGAGTCTTTCCAGAAGGAGGCCTTACAAGGAAATCAAGATAACAATGAGTTTTTCCCATGAGGGATTTCTGCTCGTGATGGGACTGTTCATCTCATTCCCTCTCATGGGATCAGGAAGCTATTCAAGGCCTGATTCTGGTCTCCCACTCCTGCCCGCAGTGGGTGAAAGTCACCCCGTACGGAGACGGCCAATACAAATTCCCTGTGTGACCGAAGGCAAGTCACTTAGGACCTGACCTCCGTGATATGCAGGTGCCTAACTCCCATTGGTTTCTTTGAGAGTTAGGGGCTTCCGGATCTGTGCTTTAATCTCTCTCTCCACCTCTGTTCCTGTTACGGAAAATGGGGACAGTAACTCTTCCTTTGTCTGTTTTGTCTATTAGAAATTCTCCAGAGTTGAGACTATCTCTTGCTATTGTAATCCACACCCCTTGTGGGTGTGCTGTTCTGCCCCATCTAATGGCACTAAGACCACTTAGGCAGTTGGCTTTTTAGCTTGTGCAGTAGAGGTTCATGCACTGAACTCCAGAGGTCCCTGGTTTGATCCTGGCTGCTGACGACCGAGGTCTATCAGTGTTACACTATAACTATGTGCAGCACCTAACACAATGGGACCCTGCTCTAGTGTAATCTTGGGGATGCTCTGTTGGACAAGTTAATCATAATGGTCCCCTCTGACCTTGGACTCTATGAATCTCAGCTGGAACTTCTAGGTCCTACTGCAATACAAATAATTAATCACATTAATAATGGAGCAGTTCACTGCACTTGATGTAAATTGGTGTAGCTCTCCTGGAGCTATGCAGGTTTACAACAGCTGAAGTTCAGGACCTGTGTAGATAATAGTTACTTATCAGTTTGTGTATTGTTATGTTTACATTATTTTGTCTATTCACAAAAAGGGACCATAGATTTTAAGTCTGAATGACTTTTATTTTAGATGAAGGGAAAGCAAAAGTGGAAGAAAGAACAAATGGCTTAAGGAGAGAGCGCAGTGTATGCAGCTCGCTCTGTAACAAGCTGCATCTTAACAGGACACAGTATGGCAAGTGCCTCCAGCAAGCTGCTAAAAATTTAAAGATGCCATAAACCCAACCCTTCCCCAATCCCCACAAATCATAACAGTGACATAGTTACCTGCACTACAGATACCACCATGATAGGTGCAATAAAAACTGTTGACTAATTAAGATAGCTCATAATCTTGTTAAGAGAACCCTGCCTTTCTCTCCATCTCCTCCTTGCATTTGCAGTTTCCCTCAGCTGCATGTCCCGACTGTAAGCAGTCTGGGGCAGGGACCCCTTTGTGATCTGTAAGATGACTACTCTAGGCAATGGAGCAAATAAATAATTACAGTTAGAAGGAGAAGAGAAGTGGGAGCTGGGGACGAAAGATTTGCTTTTCAGTTGAATTCGTTCTTTTGAGGATGGGCTGGGAAATGATTCTACCATTTACAACACCACTTACTGATGTGATTAGAGCTGGAGACAGGGCCAGCTAACGAATAGAATTGTAACTACAGCTGTGCAGATTGAGTCAGGTTAATCCATCGGAGCATGGCACTTGCTGACTGCGGGACAGAGAATTAACAGTGATTTATGGGTCATTTTCCAGTACAGATTTTGGAGGAAATTGTGAGATATTTCTGGAGGAATGGCACATTCCCCTGATGCGCCTCAATGCTTTATTAATTATGACAATTATTATTTGTAGTACCAGAGCACCTAGGAGCCCCAGTCCTGGATCGGCACCCTATTGTGCTAGGTGCTGGACAAACCCAAAACAAAAAGATCGTCTCTACCCCAGAATTTCTACTCTCAGGGTGTGTCTACATGGCCTCACAGTCCAGACTTCGGGGAGTGTGAGTAGCAGTGTGCACCAAAGTGCCATGCTGTCACTCCCCCGTGTGGCCGTGAATGAGAACATTCCCACTTTGCATTAACATAATCCTGTTTGAAGAGAACCCATTAACCCATGGGTGGGCAAACTACGGTCCAGGGGCTCCTCCTAACTGGCCCCTGAGCTCTGGCTGAGGAGGTTGCTCCAGCCCCTCCCCTGCTGTTCCCCCCCCCCCCCCCGCACAACCTCAGTGCACCGCTCTGAAGAATCAGCGCAGCCCTGTGTCTGGCTCTGGGCCAGACACACTGTTCTGAGCGGCGATGTGGTAAGGGGGCCTGGACTGGGCTGGGGCCAGGCTGGGGCTGGAGCCGGGGTGGGGGGTTGGATAAGGGTCTTGGGGGAGGCAGTCAGGGGACAGGGAATGGGAGGGTTGGATAGTGTGTGGGAGTCCCAGGGGACCTGTCAGGGGGGTGGGGGGTGGCTGGGGGTCAGGGCAGTCAGGGGACAGAGAGCAGGGAGGTTGGATAGGGAGTGGGATTTCATTTCATTTCCTTACAATGAAATTCCTCCAGTTTCACAGCCAAAATACAGCACAGACCCAAGGGAATCTGCCAAAAAACACGCAAGGTCACTGAAACAGCCAGCAGCCTGCAGGGTCAGGTAGGGAGAGAGGGGGACATTGGAACTGCCCCTGATCACTATGGAGAACCACCTCGCACCCCAGGGAGGACCTTCATGATCTCCTACAACCAATGGCGACTATGGAAGTCCTAGACAATAAACAGGGAACCTCACAACAGCTGTTTTAACGGTTGCTTTTCCCAGGACAGCTGCACTTTAGACCCTTTCTTCCACAGCTGAACACAGCGACCAATGAGGGATCAGCCGCTTGCCTCCCACCATAAAAAGAGGCCATCCCCCAAACACTCATGCAGACCCTTTGATGGGTCCCTAATTAGGGGACAGGCAGGAATAGCTCAATAGGCTTGGAATGTTCTTCTTTCCTCAGGCGATCTTGCATTAGTCACAGTTTTACTGGTTAAGTTCGGGAGCTCTGTACAGATTTCTTTCTCTATCAGCCTTTCAATCTGTCTGAAAACTCTGAAGTTGGTATTTATCATGATAGGTTCTCCAGGCAGGAGACCTGTCCTAGTGCACAGCTCCTTCAGACACATCCTCCGTCACTCTGGCAAAGGAACCGAAGAAAAATTGAGTGCAAGTACTTTTTCAGACCCTAATAAAGACCTGAAGTCAACGGGAGTCTTTCTATTGAGTTCAATGAGCTTTGGGTCAGGTCCCAAAAGCTTAAAATCTCTTTGGGCCAAATCCTCATGCAGAGCTTCAATGACAAAATTACAGCTATGTTTATTTACTGCAGCTAAGGATCTGGCCCTATTGACTTCCTTGGAGTGACAGTGATTTTCACCAGCTGAGATCAGGATCTGGCCCTGCTGACGTCATTAAGTGCTGCTGATTTACACCAGCTGAGGATCTGCCCCCATGTCATCAGTCTTGTGGGGTTAGGAGTTTCAGTGATGCGGAATTTACTTGATGTAAGATTTGTTATATGGATCAGAGTTTTCTTTAGCAGAGGAGGGGCAAAGAAAACCATCCTCTAACCCAATGAGGTTCAGTCAACACTGTTTCAAAGGAACATAGAAGTTGCAATCTTAGATCAGACCAGTGGCCCCATCTAGCCAGTCTCTGACAATGGCCAGTACCACCTGATTCAGAAGAAGGTGCAAGAAGCCCTCTAGTGGGCTGGAAGGTGACTCAAACTTCCACCCAGAACTCAACCCGTTTTTGAGGTCTGAAAAAATTTGCTGTACTTGAGAATCATAAGAGAGTTCACATTTCTTGGCTGCTAAGACTTCCTGATCTCAGGCACTGACTGTGTAAAGAGGAACAGAGGCAACAGGCTGTGGGTGGGGTGTAGCATGCCAGTGCAGTTATCATTGTATCGAACAAAGAGATGTGTGTGAACTCTGGGTCATTTTCATCCTGTGCCATTGTTTTGCTCAGAGTTGGATCCATTTTGCATTCTTGTCTATTTCTGTTCCCGCTCATCGGGAAGTTCTCCCGTCTCACCTCTCTGATACAGACAGTTAGAGTTGTAGCTGTGCCCATTGTCTGCCAATCACAGCTGGTGGAGGTGGCTTGGAGAGGAATTGGACGTGTTGCTCTTCGTGACTCTGTGGCAGGTTTTACACCGGCCCTGGTATACTTTATGTTATGTTCACAGCATATAGACAGAAGAGTTAGAGGAAAACATAAAATACTTGTGCTGGAAAGTTGCGCCATGACACAACTTTATTCTGTAGAATCCAGAATGATAAAACACCAGAACCCAAAACAGAGAGAGACAAAACAGGCTGCTCCCTAAGGCAGATGAGCACAACTCACCCCAATTGGCTGTAGGCTCACTCTTTGCAGACTGACAGCTAACAACACAGATTACACACTTCCCTGCAAGCAGGACCAAAAAACCCTTAGGATATAAGGGGATTACTTCAGTACAGTTTTCATGACACCACACTTTAGACTGAGGACTGTATGCTGGCTAGCGGTTGACCTATGGGCTCCAAGCCAGGCCTTCTGCTGCAACTACACCAGGTGCTCAAGGGTGGATGGCTTAGAAACTGAACATGCAGATTCTGCCACAGCAGGGGATTCCAACATGGTAGAGAAACCCCATTTGGGCTATCTGGTAGCTTTCCAGACCCTTTTAACTGCCAGAGTGGCAGGGAGGGGCAGAACTGCAGGAGAGAATCTGGCCTAGAATCTTTTCAATGGGTGTCTGTACATGAGAACATAAGAACAGCCATACTGGGTCAGATCAATGGTCCATTTAGCCCAGTATCCTGTCTTCCGACAGCGGTCAAGGCCAGGTGCTTCGAGGACAATGAACAGAGCAGGGTAGTTATTGAGTGATCTATCCTCTGGCATTCAGTCCCAGCATCTGGAAATCAGAGGTTGAAGGATGGGGTTGCATCCCTGACCATCTTGGCTAATAGCCAATGATGGACCTATCCTCCATGAACTTTTCTAATTCTTTTTTGAACCCAGTTATACTTTTGGACTTTACAGCATCCCCTGGCAAAGAGTTCCACAGGTTGATTGTGCCTTGTGTGAAGAAATACTCCCTTATGTTGGTTTTAAATCTGCTGCCTCTTAATTTCATTGGCTGACCCCTTGTTCTTGTGTTATGAGATGGAGTAAATAGCATTTCTCTGTTCACTCTCTCCTCAGCATTCATGGTTTTAAAGATTTTTATCACATACCCCCCTTAGTCATCTCTTTTCTAAACTGAACAGTCCTGGACTTTTTAATGTCGCCTCATATGGAAGCTGTTCCATACCCCTAATCACTTTTGCTGTCCTTCTCTGTACTTTCTCTAACTCCAATACATCTTTTTTGAGATAGGGCAACCAGATCTGCACGTAGTATTCGAGATGTGGGCATACCATGGATTTATACAGTGGCATTGTGATATTTTCTGTCTTATTTTCTATCCTTTTTCTACTGTTCCTAACATTCTGTTCGCTTTTTTGACTGCTGCTGCATATTGAGCAGGGGTTTCCAGAGAACTATCCACAATGACTCCCAAATCTCTTTCCTGAGTGGTAACAGCTAATTTAGACCCCATCGGTTTGTATGGATAGTTGGGATTAAGTTTTCCAATCTGCACTTCTTCAGATGCATTTCTGACCCATGAAAGCTTAGGCTCAAATAAATCTCTTTGTGTTCATGGTGCCACCGGACTCGTCATTGTCACTGGAGGCCCCGATGCGAGCAGCTCAATCTGGCCCACCCGCCCTGTCAGCCGCGCCGCACTCTGCATTGAGAGGGAAATCCCTGACCTTTTTAGATTTTTACAAATTCTTTACGGACGCTATTTAAAACCCCAAAAGCCAGACATGTCTGGGAAAAGCCAGACATATGGTAACCCTACTCTTTCGCATCCCAGAGCAACATAAGTTAGCTTGACTTGAGCAGGAGTGTAGACTTGCCTTGACTTCTTCAGTGGGTTGCGTACCAGTTGGTATTTCCACAGTTTCATATTTGAGTGCCTTCAAAACCCCTGGGTGAATCCCCCCTGGCCCTGGTGACCTATCCCTGTTTAATTTCTCAGTTTGTTCCAAAATTTATTGACACCTCAATCTGGAACAGTTCCTCAGATGTGTCACCTAAGAAGAATGACTCAGCAGTGGGAATTTCCCCCACATCCTCTGCAAAGAAGGCCGATGCAAATTTAGCTTCTTTGCAACAACCTCGTCTTCCTGGAATTCTCCTTTAGCCCCTCGATCGTCCAATGGCCCCTCTGGCTGTTTGCAGGCTTCCTGTTCATGATGTACTTTAAAAACTGCTGGTAGTTTTTACGTCTTTTGCTAGTAGCCCTTCAGACTCTTCCTTGGCCTGCCTAATTATACTGTTATATTTGACTTGCCAGAGTTTATGCGGCTTTCCATTTTCCTCAACAGGATTTGCCTTCCAATTTTTAAAGGATGTCTTGTTGTCTCTAACAGCTTCTTTTACTGTGTTGTTTAGTCATAGTGGCTTTTTCAGTCCTTTTGCTGTTTTGGGGGTGGGGGTTTGCGAAGGGGGCATACATTTAGCCTCTAACCACACCCATGTTTTGTTCTCTTGGCCACGTGACAAGATATAGTTGTTTACAAAGCTCACTTCTACCATCATACTTCTACCTCCCCCTTTTCATGACAAGCTGAAGCATGCGTCCTGCAGGCTGGAATTCCCTCCTGGGGTCTCTCACATGGCCAGGCAGCAGGGGGCCGTGAGGAATCAGTCCTGCTGTGGTGAGGGTCATTTCCAAAAGCCACGCCAAGCCTAACCTCACGAAAACAAAAGGCTCTTGAGAGGATAATGTTTTGGTTGACCCGGCCAAGCCTACGGGCGTTCAAACAGCCAGGCCAAGTGCATCCATCGCTTTGGACCTGGTTCAAGCCCCTGGAAGTCAACAGAAGTCTCTCCATTAACTTCAACAACTTCAAGTGGATCAGGCTCATTGTTCATGGGGGACACAGTTGTTTTGCTTCGCTGTGTAATAATTTTATAGCTCCTACTTTTTTCCCTCTCCTTTGGCAGCAGCTGGCCTGGCAAAGCTGGAGAAGAAACTCGATCGGGCTGTTTTCCCGAGTCCCACACCACGCACAGCGTCATCTCGGTAAGCAGTTGCTGTTTGTTAACCATCAACTATCCACCCCCACTTGCCAGTGGAATTGTTCTCTGGAGCTCTAGGTCCATCAGGCAAACTGGTGCGGGCTTTACGTGGCATTTGCTGTCTCACTTTGGTTGTTTCTCCTTCTTTTGCACGCAGGCCAGATGAAATTCATGCGGATGTAGCACTCGAGTTCCACTGAAACCCCACAGCTATCGGGCCGCGGCACATCATCCCCCACTGGAGCACAGGAATTGTGTCCCACAGAGGAGTCATTGTGTGCGAGTGTTCCTCAGGGCTATTCCCACTTCCGTATCTGGGGCCTCTTCCTGTAGCAGCTGAGCACTGCACAGCCATTGACCTATTGATCCTGACCAAGCCATGTGATAAGCAGATGCTACTGTTCCCATCTGGGGCACAGAGAAATTAAGACCTAGCCCCTCAAAGCTGTTTTGGTGCCTTGCTCCCATTGAAACAAAGAGATTTGATTTCAGAGGTGTGAACCACCTATGTTGGTGACCCGCTCAAGTTCACGCCGAGAGCCTGTGGTCAGATCAGGGACTGGTACCAGGGTTTCTGAGTTACAGGCCAGCAACCAGACTACCGGACCATCCTCCTTTGCTGCTTAATTGCAGTTACAAACACAGCCATTGCTCAGGGCCGTGCCTATCCCAACCTGTTGTGCAGGATGGAGTATGGAAGAGCCCAACTTATTGACTGCGTTCCCTTTCCAAGGGGAGTCAGCAGCCTAAGGACCCCTCCTGCCGTGCTCCCACCGGACGCTCAGTCCTTCACAGAGTCAGCCCTGGCTCGCAAGCCGAGCCGCAGGTGCTGGTACGAAGTGACTCCACTCGGGCTGTAGTTGACTTATGCTCATTGTCGTCATGCCAAGGGCTTTCGAAGGCCACACGCCCAGCAATTGGAAGAATAGTTAGACGGATTTCTCGAGGCCATTGGCTCCTGCTGGTACACTGGTAGCTTCTGTGTTGAGGCACACCCCGACATGGCAGCTGCTAGAGAGTGTAGCACAAGCTCCTCTATCAGAAGGCTGCTGTTAAAACTAGCCATGTTCACATGAACAAGGGCCAGTGCTGTGCCCACTGCTTGGGTTAGCCCCAGGACTTACCCTAAGGCCTGCATAATGAATCACGAGCTAAGTTAGCTAGAAGCCAGCCTAATCTCACACTTCTTATGTGAATTTGCCCCTAGAGGGCCACCTAGACACTCTTAATGAGGATTATGCTTGAGGAGGTGAACAAGGTACAGGAGAGTTCATAGAATATCAGGGTTGGAAGAGACCTCAGGAGATCATCTAGTCCAACCCCCTGCTCAAAGCAGGATAAATCCCCAGCTAAATCGTCCAACAGTTTTTTTGCCCTCAATCGCTCCTGCAAGAATTGAACTCACAATCCTGGGTTTAGCAGGCCAATGCTCAAAGCACTGAGCTGTCTCTCCTCCTCTAGAACTGCCCCACCCCCCACCTTATGTGCCCACCCTAGCCCAGCCCTGAGGTGACCCTGCTCATTCTTTAAGCCTCATTTTTAGCACCTTGATCATCAAGCGCAGGGGTGGCCAACCTGTGGCTCCGGAGCCACCTGCGGCTCTTCAGAAGTTAATCTGCGGCTCCTTGTATAGGCACCGACTCCGGGGCTGGAGCTACAGGCGCCAACTTTCCAATGTGCCAGTTAGTGGGTGCTCACTGCTCAATCCCTGGCTCTGCCACAGGCCCTGCCCCCACTCCACCCCTTCCCGCCCCCTCCCCTGAGCCTGCTGTGTCCTCGCTCCTCCCCCTCTGAGCATCCTGCACGCCACGAAACAGCTGATCAGGAGGTGCAGGGAGGGAGCGAGAGGCGCTGATCGGCGGGGCTGCTGGTGGGTGGGAGGCTCTGGGAGGAGGGGCGACGGGGGTGGGGAGCTGATGAGGGGCTGCTGGCATACTCCTGTGGCTCTTTGGCAATGTACGTTGGTAAATTCTGGCTCCTTCTCAGGCTCGGGTTGGCCACCCCTGATCAAGAGGCAGGTTTGACTCTGCTCTCCCCTGCTCCACTTATTCATTATGTGTCTGCTCTGTGGTCTGGGAGGGCTCTTCAGTTTGCTGCCATCTCTTAGGCGTGAATAAATACGGGATGATTCATAAAAGTTCTGCACTGATATTCCGGGTCAGAATTAAAAACAATCTGGTTCCACCTGTAAACACAATCAAAGGCGCATCACTTTGATTCGTTTAATTTCAGATCCATTTCTTCAGGTGCCCGAGTCATCTCCCTGGGAGGCAATGAAAATAAACTCTTCAGACTAGCATCTTAGATTGAGGGAAGGCATCTTTCTTTGCTGCCTTGAACACCTCCCTTTAGAGGGAATAATTGATACTTCATTACCTGCTGCGTTTGTAGCATGCAGCGGGCTTTGTAAATTCAGCTCAGACTCAGGTTTTCATCAGATCTTGAGCAAAAAGAGTTACTGAATCAGCCAAGTGTGTTCGAGTTCATCATGGGGCGGGGGAGAGATTCCAGCCAGTCACTACCTTGGAGACTCACCGGATGGTCCAATGGTTAGCGCACAAGCTTAGGACTTAAGATCCCTGGATCCAATTCACAGATCCCCAACAGATTTCTTGGATGAGCTTCAGCAAGTCACTGGGGCCGAGATTCACAAAGGTATTTAGAAGCCTAACTTCCAGTAATTTCAAATGGTCTCTCTGTGCCTCAGTTTCCCATCTGTACAATGGGGATAATAGCACTGCCCTACCGCGCAGGAGTGTCCTAAGGATAAATGCATTAAGACTGTGAGTCACTCAGATACAACAGTGCGGGGCAGGCAGGTATGTACATTAAATAGGCATGGAGTGAGTGCCTCCGTTGCTCACTCAAACTCCAAACAAGCCCCTGGCTTCTTTTGTCCCTTGCTGGCCCTCATCTTTGGGAGGAGCTTCTCTGGGACATCTGCAAAGCCACCTCATTGTCCTCCTTAGAACTCTCCTCTAGCCCAGCACCTGCAAGAAACTTCACAATGGCCAGGCCCCTGGCCTGCAGAGACCGCGGCCTGCCAGACTGACCTGTGTTCTCTCATGGCTTCCTTGCGCTCCCCTGTCAGTCTTGTTTGGGGCTACCTCTTGTCTTATACATTGATCGTGACTCCTTGGGGCAGAAGCCATCTTCCCTTCATTGCCCAGTGCCTCGCCCAGTGAAGCCCTGGTCCATGACGAGGAACTACTACAGTACCAATAGTAAAGAAAGTCCCACTGGCTTTCATTAGGCACCTTTGGGCATAAGTATGTGTGTGACCCATGACTGCACCCGTAGGGCTATGATACTTTGGTCTCCTTGCGGTTGTTGGGTTTAGTGGAGGGGTGCTGGGAGGCGTTAGTAGACTGTGATTGACCAGAGGTCAGAGTAGATGATCTGGTGCTTCCTTCTGGCCTTGAACTCTATAACTCTATAACAGTGCCTATAGCTCTATAACCTAGTGCCCTGATCTGAGCCGGGACTCAAGTGTTGCTCTCATATATATTATAATTGCAATTGCTCTAATCACAGAACATTTTCTCAAGGGAGCAGGGAAGGGGCTAGAAAAGGGGTATCAAACTCATTCTGCAAAGATGGCCAGATTCCATCCTCGATTACGGTTCCCAGGTTGAGATTTAAATCTAGGGCTCTGTACCACCCCGCATGAAACACCTGCCAATGCCAATAAGATGTTAGCACAAAGCTCAAGGATAGAATCTAACTTTTATGTGAACTCATAGATTGTAAAGCCAGAAAGGACGGCGCTGATCAGCTAGTCTGACCTCCTGCAGAACACACGGAAGATACTTCACACAGTGATTCCTGCATTCAGCCCATAACTTCTGTTTGATCTGGAGCAGATCTTTTAAGACAGCCAATCTTGATTTAAAGACGTCACATGAAGAAGTCACAATATCCCCAGGTAAGTTGTTCCAATGGTTAATTGCCCTCATTTGCGCGTTATTTCTAACCTGAACTTGTCTAGCTTCTGCTTCCAGCCATTGGATCTTGTTATGCCTTTTCCTGCTAGATGAAAGAGCTGTCTATCCCAAACCTCTTCCTCGGGAAGGTCTTGTAGACCATGACTGAGGTATCTCTTAATCTTCCCCAGGATGACCAAAATTATTATTATTGGGGGTCTACCTTATTTGCGGCGGTGAAAATCATGTCATGGACCATGAAATCTGGTCTCAGGCCACCCAGCTCTGAAGGCAGAGCAGAGAGTGGTGGTTGCTGGCCACGTGCCCAGCTCTGAAGGCAGCAGCAGCACAGAAGTAAAGGTGTCTATACCGTGACCTCCTAATAGGCTTGTGTCACGCTCCATACCTCAAAGTCGCACCCTGAAACCCCCATATTTAACACTGTGATAAGTTTTGAACAAAGTATGCCTTGTGAGGTATCATTTTGTAAGTCTTGATCTGTTGAACAATAATAACCTGTTGGATTGTATGTACTATCATCATCTGTGAAGTTATAGAGCATTACTATAAGTGTAATAGTTCTCATTACTATTGAGGAGGGATAGCTCAGCGGTTTGAGCATTGGCCTGCTAAACTGGGATGATGAGTTCAATCTTTGAGAGGGCCATTTAGGAATATGGGGCAAAAACCTATTGGATGATTTAATTGGGGATAGATCCTACTTTGAGCAGGAGGTTGGACTAGATACCTCCCGAGGTCCCTTTCAACCCTGATATGCTATGATTCTATGTGTTACTGAAATATGTTGTGAGGTTGGGAACACCCGCAGCCAGCCTTTCAGTTACAACAAAGGAGTAGCCATCAATAGCGCAACAGTCGTTAATGACTCAGCAACACACAATCCACTATCCCAGAGACTTGGTGGAGAAGGTACATACACAGTGGAGACGATTTGACCAGTGGGGATGCCTGACCCCCATCTCACAGCAAGGATCTTTCTAGCAGCTGAAGAAAGTATAAAAGAGAGACAGTGATCTCATCACTTGGCCTCTTCCACCCACCTCAACACCAGGAAGAAGGTCTGGAAGAAAAAGACTTTGACCTGAGGGAGTTTGATCCCAGGTTGGAAAAGGGTCCAGTCGGTGTATTGAGGAACTGAAACCTCCTTGTACCATCCATCAGGGTGAGAGAAGCTGCTCAATTTAACTCTTGCTTAGACGAAAAGCTTAGGATTTAAAATGTGTGTTTACTTTTTATTTTTTGAGGTAATTATCTCCAACCTGCACGCCTACCACTGAGAATCACTTAAAATCTACCTTTTTGTGGTTAATATACTTTTTTAAATGTTTTATCCTTACCAGTGAGTTTCCCTAAAGTGCTTAGGAAATCTCCTCAGGTTACAAAGGCCGGTGCATGTCCACTTTCCTATGAAGCAGCAGCAAACCAGGCAATGAACTTACACCGGCCAGGCTTCCGGGCAGTGCAAGACATGGGGCATACGGCCCAGTGAATCTAAGAACATGCATTCATGCCACGCCACGTTTGCAAGCAAACACACCAAACTCAGGAAAGGCAAGCAAACTGCAGTCCTCAGGACAATTAGCAGTTCACCCACCCCCTATAAGAGGACACCGACAATTATTACGCATTAATCATTTGCAGTAGTGGCTGCTCGCGGGTTTCCTAATATGAAGGCCAGTCCCAGCTTGCAGGAGGTTGCACGCTAAGGACAAACCGCTGGGCAGAGGTCAGGGAATAATAGGCAATTTATATACAAGTGTAAGATGTAGGAGGTGGCACAAAGGACAATTAGGCCACCAACGGCCATTAAAAGTCATTGAGAGCTGGGCACCCGATTTCCCTCTGTGCCTTTGCAAACCACTTCTGTGGAGCGTCAGAGTGACATTTCACAGCTGGTTCACGCTGCTTTCACACTGCCCCGGCTCAAGGCCAGCTGTTTGGGGTCCATAGGCCTTGAACTGAAGGCTGGTGGCTCCGGGATGACTGCCACAGCCACACAGCCACCAGTGGCTTTGGCAAAGTTTGGGACAGCCCAGTGAGGCTGGAACGGGCAGGAACACAGGTCTGGAACTGGTACGGAAACAAAATGGCTTCCTCCACACAGCGTGGCATCTCACGCACCATATGGGCAGGGTCATGCTGGCGGGGGAGGATTACCTGCACCTAAAAAAATAAGGTCTGAACCCCCACAAACAGCAGCCTCTGGGTTCAAGCACCCACCTCCAGAGGTCCTCGCTGGTGGTGCAAACCCCATTCCCCTTGTTGGCCCAGACCCACTATTTAAGGCCTAGAGGGAAATACCTGGATGTTCTCTGTGCACCTAAGTGGAAACCCGGTTTGCTGCTGCAAACAGACCTTGCTGTTCAATCCTGATACCTTGCCTGGTTCCTCACTCCAACCCTGCTCCTGATCCCTACCCTTGCTCCTGGTAACTGCTCCCCTGCTCCGCTCCAGACATCTCACCCTGCCTCAGTTTCTCGTCCCCTGCTCTGCTGCTGGCACCTTGCTCTGCTTCTGTTTCCACAATCCGCTCCATGCTGGTGTGGCTCATCGACCTTGACTCTGATCTGATCTTATGGGGTGACATGAGCACAGACTGCTTCTCCTGGCCTGATCCTCAAGACTAAACTTGGACCGGGTCCCCTCTAACCCTGGCCGCCTCCTCCACCCTGTGTCTGGCAGCCTGGCACTGGGTGCCCAGGAAATCCCGAGAGAAATTGTGCTTCAGGGAAAATCAACTTTTCACCTAAACATTTTGCTCCCCAGACCAGCTCTCCCCCTCTGCAAAAAATGTTTCCTGATGTTGGAACATTTTCTATGAAACCATAACAAAATAACAACATGGGCTGTCCGGGAAATTAGTCCCTGAGTGCCTGTGCCTTAAGCCAGCCCTGCCCCTGGGTATGCACAAATGCTCCTGAGGTGAGCCCGAGCCCAGCAAGGCACATGTGATCATATTTTGCACATTTACACCATTGGAGTGGTGTTTCCTTTTGACATCTCAAATGGGCGGTGCTTTATTTGTGGGTGGAGCTAAGGCGCGGACTGTGATGGGTTTGGTCACAGAGAACCCTTTGGGGCTGTCACCTGATGTGCTGAAATTACCTCTCAGCCTGTTTTCCCTGCCAGCTTGAGACTCCGGAGCCCTGCCTCGTTGAGCCAGACACAGATCCAGGGGCTGGACCATGCCCCTAAAGCTGCAGGTTTTAAGTGAAAACAGCTCTGCAGGTTACCTGACTCCAGCACCCAGACACCCAGCTCCCAGTGGGATCCAAACCCCAAATAAATCCGTTTTACTCTGTATAAAACTTATACAGGGTAAACTCATGAATTGTCCACCTTCTAGGGCACTGATAGAGATATGTACAGAGGTTTGTTCCCCCAGGTATTAATCACTTACTCTGGGTCTACTAATAAACAAAAGTGCTTTTATTAAGTACAAAAACTAGGATTTAAGTGTTTTTAAGTAATAACAGACAGAGCAAAGTAAGTCACCAAGCAAAATAAAACCAAACACGCAAGTCTAAGCCTAATACATTAAGAAACTGACTACAGGTAACATCTCACCCTCAGAATTGTTCCAATAAGCTTCTTTCACAACTAGACTCCTTCCTAGTCTGGGCCAAAACCTTTCCTCTGGTACAGACCTTGTTAGTTCCAGAAGACATCTCAGGTAGGCTTTCTCATGGCAGGGAACCTTTGTTCTGCTCCACCCCCTTTAATAGCTTTGGCACAAGGTGGGTGCCCACCCCTCTGGGTCTCCACCCCTTCTTCTAAATGGAAAAGTACCAGATTTAAGATGGATTCCAGTATCAGGTGACATGATCACATGCCCTGTGAGACTCCAGCCTCCATTCTTCCTGGGCTGGAGTCTCACAGGGCATATACACATACACAGGATGGTTTGCAAGTAAACAGATCCATTTACAGTTCATTGATTCTGAAGCACCCTTAATGGCTTCCACTTACTATGTTTACACCAGTAATACAGGTTTATATCTTATTCTTCTAATTCCAGACATAGAAATCATACAAAATATAAACAGGAGGAATATATTCAGTAGGTTATAACCTTTGTTATGATACCTTACAAGAGACCTTTTGCATAAAGCATATTCCACTTACATCATATTTACATTCATAAGCATATTTACATAAAACATATGGAGTGCAACATCACATGTGCCGTCTCTGCTGTGTCTTAATTCTAGTCCTGGTATGTACAAAGGATAAATCCTCTCCCCAGATATATTCCCAGAGACACCAACTCCAGATCCTGGAAGGTAAACACCTAAATACCAGTGAGGGTCCATGCCATAGAGCCTGGTTTTCATACACATCAATGAATAGGGGATAGAGCACTAGACTGGGACTCAGGAGACTTGGCTTCTATTCCCAGCTCTGCCAGTGGTTACCTGGGTGACCTTGGTCAAGTCACAGTGCCACCCCGTGCCTCAGTTTCTTCATCTGTAAAATGGAGCTCGTGGTACTTTCCTCTTTTATAAAGTGCTTTGAAAGCTAGGGATGAAATGTGCCATGTAAGAGGTAAGTATCATTATGACTAAGTCCCCTTGACGAGCTCAGACACCCTTAAAGTGAGGGCATATGGAATTTTGCTCCCTTCCACAATGTAAAGGAATGTGAGAGTAAATAAGAAATCAGTCCCTCGTTTCCCTTTTAAACAGAACCCACTTCCTCCTGTTTGCTAACTCCTAACTACAGCCTCAAGCCACCACGGAAAAGGCCCCAGACAGCTTTCCATTCTGAGGGAGCATCGCCACATTGGCAACCATTGTTAATCTCAGCATCAATCTTTTTCTTTCCAAGGCTGGTTTTTTTTATGCCCTGCAGCTCATTAAAACCATCTAATGACACAAATTTGGAGATCATTAGCACTGGCACTTCCAAGAATTTGTTCTGCTTTCCCGCTCTGTCCCAGAATTCCCTTCCCCGAGGGCAGAAACCAGAACATGTGTCTCAAATTACCGTTACCCACCCCATTCGGTGCCAGCGAGCTGTTCTCCTTTGTCCAGCCCTTCTCCTCCCTGCCAGAGCCCATGTGTCCTACATTAGCTCTTCTGGTGGGTGAGTCCAACTGCAAAATTTATGAAGGCAATTCTGGGATGGCATGGGAGAGGCAATTTGTGCGAGGGGCACAAAGGGGGTGGGGGATGTGATCTCCCATGTGACCACCCCATGTGACTCCTCCCAGTCTTGCTCCCAGTCTGGGGCCCCTGCGCTCTCCCTATCCTTTGTTATCTGTGTGTGTGTGTGGGGGGGGGCTTTGTTCTCCCACTGCGCCGGGTCCCCCTGCCATCTTCGGCAGCTCTTCCTGGCAGCCAGGCCCCAGAGCTGCTGCTGGATCCATCACAGCAGCTGCCTGGGATAGTGCCTGCAGTACCAGCAGCGGGCTGCCTCCCGCCTGGGCTTGGCTTCCTGGACTGAGGCCAAGCGAGCCGCAGCTCCCCCACCCGCCCGGCTCCTGTCCTCAGAAATGTTGCAGCGTGGGAAGATCACTGTCCTGCTGCAGAGGACGCTTGCTGAAACGCCCCTTCGTCATCCGTGGAGGCAATTCCGAGAACAGCAACCAAACGATGAAGAAGAGTCTGAATTTTGAAGAAAGAGCCTTGTTTAGCGTAGATTTGGCAATGGAAGGTTTCCTGGCCTGGTGTTTGATCCTTAAGCGGGCCAGATCCTCCATGGGTGTAGACCAGCGCAGCTGCGTTGAAGCCAGCGGGGCCATGCCAGTTTACACCACCACCAGAAATGTCCCAGGGCATCAACCCCAAGGCTGGAGGAGAATGATTTGGGAGCGGTACAAATGCAGATCGATGGGTTTAAATTCAGAAGTGCTGCGTGTCCAGCACGGTGTGATCTAGTAGCATGTGGCTGGGGGTGTCTCCCATGAGAAGGGGTGGAAACCTGTTGGCTTGAGTCATTTAGGAATAGAACGTAGGAAGTGGGACAAGTGGCCAAGCAATGGGCTGGATGATCTCATAGGACCATCCCGTCCCTGATTCGTGCTGCGTGAGTCCGTGGGTTGTTGTCACCAGGCAGCCCCAGGTTTGTAATGAGAGCCGGGAGCAATCACAAGGCAAGGGCCCAGATTATGCTCGTAGGGACAGCCCTGAGTGTGGGGGGGCGGAGTGGAGGGGGTGCTTAAACTGCACTGCCCCAGGCGTAGCACCAGGAGGTGCGGTTACTCAGAGCCGTCTCTCTGAGACAAGCAGTTTGCTGCATATACCAGCAAATGACACTCCCAGGCCTATACAGATTTAGCTGCACGGGGTAGGGAGTTGTGGGTGGAGCCATGGCTCCACCCCTTGCCCGCTTCCCTGCTTTGGGGTGCAAGTCAGCAGGCACACAGCCCTCCCCCGACACACACATGAGGTGCAGGAAGCCTGCCCCACAGGGGTTCTTAGACCCCGTTATTTGCTTGTGGGAAACTTTGCTCCAAGGCACAATGTGGCACCTAAAGCAGTAGTAGGAATGAGGCTGGCCCTTGGCCTGAAGGGTGAATGTAAAAGGCAGCATCCCAAGCAGTCAGGAGCAGAAGCCACCCAGGGAGATAATAGAATCATAGACTATCAGGGTTGGAAGGGACCTCAGGAGGTATCTAGTCCAACCCCCTGCTCAAAGCAGGACCAATCCCCAATTAAATCAAACCCAGCCAGGGCTTTGTCAAGCTGGGCCTTAAAAACCTCTAAGGAAGGAGATTCCACTATGAGTGTTACCATGGTCTGATCTCCCAGGCCATGTCCTTGTGCCTCGCTTTACAACACACACCAGCTTGGCCTCCTGCCACCCTTCTGCTTATCTTCCCTAGGTCACTCCGCCCTGACAGGTCTGCACCTAACGTCTCTGCCCCAACCAATACTCAAACCCTCTTTCCCACCCCACCACGGTAATACAAGGCCTCTCCGCCCACATTGCAGTTCACAGCCCATACCCTCACACTGCAATACACGGCCTCTTCCCCACTCCCTCCCGCCCTCCCAATGCAATCAGGGATTTCCCTCCACCCCCTGGGGAGAGAGGTATATACCCGGCGTCCGAATTTCCTCAACACCCCTCCCCCAGTTGTCAACTAGTTAGCAGTATTGGTTAGTCAGTGGTTAGAAATTTGAATTGAAAGTGAAACATTAATACACACTTTAGCATATACAGTGTATGATAAAATACTTGTACCTGAAAAAGCATAATAGGATTGAAAAGTGTGAACCAAGACTAGCTTCCTCACACAGCTGTTGTGTTTATGACAGTGTCGGCGCATTTGTTTCGGCGCTGTTGGCCAACCTTATAATTTAAAATTATAATTCGTAAGCAAGGTCCGAATGAGCTCTCCCATAACAGCTTCTGATGATCTGCTGGGGGAGAGGGGGCCGAAGAGCACGCAATGCTGCTTTTGGATATGATGAGTGACTGAAGGAAGGTCAGGACTCTGCAAGATTGTGACAGTGCCTACAAAATCAAACCACTTTAGACTCAAGATTTAATTGTCCCTGGGGGCAGGTTATGACTTGAACTGTCTCCTGCAGGATTT
Source organism: Dermatemys mawii (assembly GCA_007922305.1). Lineage (NCBI taxonomy): Eukaryota > Metazoa > Chordata > Testudines > Dermatemydidae > Dermatemys > Dermatemys mawii. The sequence goes on along the minus strand of ML677391.1, from coordinate 3,100,819 downwards.
CTTACACCTTCTTCTGAAGCAGCTGGCACTGGCTAATGTCAGAGACAGGATATCAGATTGGACAGATCTTGGATCTGCTCCGGTCTGGCACTTCCTGTGTTCTGATGTTCAACTCGGGAGGCTGGGCCACACAAAATTAGGAGAGCCATCTACTGCCAGGCCAGCATCTATAGAAGCTGCTTCTTTGGCTCAAGTGGCAGAGGTTTTTAGCTTCTAGTGCTGAAGTTCCTTGGTTCAAGGCCCTCCGATGACCCAGATCAGGATGTCTTCACACTATTGGAAGAACAAGAACAATCAGAACCTCTTTCTTTTGCAAAAATTAGGCAGGACATTCACTAGAAAGGCTCCCTTGTCACTTTGCGCTCTGGCAGAGTCACGTTCCAGATCCTGATTTCTCACACCTTGCTCCAGGGAGAAGTAATATACCCCATCCATTTCCCAGTAGTTTACTTTCCCTGCCCACGTTGGCAGAGGTTGGGTGGGGAATGGGCAGAACCTTGACTTCATCCCCGCTCATCAGAGGTGAGCCAATCTACTCCTTGCCCACCTGCCTAGGAAGGGCACTAGCAGGCTCGTAAAGATTGCTTTGCCCTCATCCCATGCTGTTGTGCAGGTAGCCTGTTCAGGGGACATCTTACCCCATTGGCTGGTGTGGGCCATGAACTTTCTCAAGACTTCTAGCACCTCTGTACCATGCTACATCCCTGGGTGGATCACCGACAACAGTACTGAACTTGGGGCCTCAGGATCTAAACACCAGAGCCTTGACTGCCTGAGGGAGGCTGTCGGTAGACTGTCGTTGGCTTATCAACCTCTAATGTTGGCTTATCAATATTATCAATGTTGGTTTATCAATGTTATCAACCTTGGCTTAGCAACGTCATCAGCCTTGGTTTAGCAATGTTATCAATCTGGCTTATCAACCTTGGTTTACTTAATGGAGCAAGGAAATCTGCATTTGGCAACTACAGAGCATCCACAGCTGATCTCTCTGAAAAGGACAATAAACACTGGAGATTTGTTCATGACACTGGAGATTTCGCCATGATTTCTTTTTTTAATCCTCCCATCTGTTTTAGACCAGCTACAGATGGATGCACACAGCAACTCACAATCATTCAATCAAGTCTAAACACTGAACCCATTCTTAGAATTCAAATACCTATTTCACCAATAGTAGCATGCAGGGTGAGCCAGCCTGATTCCAGCTCTGTGTTTGTCAGTGTTCAGTTGAGACACAGGGACCTTGGCTTGAGCTGGCACCTGGTCTGCCAGTGTCATAGTGTGATCAGCCCCTCGCTCATGCGTGTGACGCATTTCAAACCCCGGAAAATTCTCCCCAAGTGTACGTACAGACGTGAATGGAATTTGGTCAGAAATCGTGACATTTCAACCTTTGCTTTCGTCTCCAATGGGGACTGGAAAAGAATTCACTCATTTCTAGGTGCCCCCTCATGGCCAGTCCTGGCATAGCAGCTCTCTTGCTGGTCTAGCTCTCCCTGCTGATGGTTGCCCTGATGATTCCTTTCCAGTGGCTCTGCCCTCCGGCCAGGCCGCCATATTAACTCCATTCCTTCCGGGGTCATAGCCGTCCAAACTGAAAGTCCCCAAAATGTCTTTAACCCAAACAACAATCCTTCTCCTTCTCTGGCCCTCTTCCTCAGCAAGGCTTTGGCTTAGCTTGTAGCCCCCTTGCGGGGCTCCAGTCCCCCTGTGTGCTCCCTTCCTTGGGGGTGGTAGGGGATTCTGTCCCACTCTTTACTCTGGGTTCCCACCCAGGGCTCTGTACTGAACAGCTAGGTTTGCTCCTTTGCCTGTGTGGCGGTTTTCCCTGAGCCACTTCCTATCCCGCCTCTTAAATTTTCCTCTAGGTCTTTGTCTCTTCCCTGTTTTCTTTGGGCTCTCTCCCAGGCCTTGCTGTCTGGAGAGCTCTCCTTACTCCCTGAGCTCTCTTCCCAGCTCACTCCAGCCCTTCCCCCAGTTGGGCTTTGTCAGGATTGCCTCCCCACTCTGAACTCTAGGGTACAGATGTGGGGACCCGCATGAAAAAAGAAATAACCCCCCCAAGCTTATTTTACCAGCTTGGGTTAAAATGTTTTTCCCCAGAACACAACTTTTTCTGTGCTTGGAACTAACTGCTGCCACCACCAAACTCAATTTAGGGTAGTTTGGGACCCTTCTTTCCCTTTCCACTAACCCCCCCAAACTTCTTCCTTCCCTGGGAAGCTTGAGAGAAAAAAAACCCCAAACCTCGCCTGCTCCTGCGAGACGTGCCCGATCCAAAACCAGGATCTTACACAATGGAAAACAAACAGCCAGATTCTTAAAAGAAAGATTTTAATAAAAGAAAAGAAGAAAGGAATAAATCTCTTATAACCATCAATAGAACAGCATCTACCATAATCAACAAAAGGATTTAGAAACCAAACCTCTCCCCCGAGGCAACTTTCTCTCACTGTTGATATCTCTGCTGAAGCTTACAATATCAAGAAGCACCCAGCCAACACTCACCACTGAGAACCCTCCAAGTGATAAAAAGAAGGTAAACTTACTGACTACAGTACTTGATAGAATTTATAGTTACAGTGAAAGACATAGCTGTGTTCATCCCATAGCCGAGGTGAACAAAGAGAGACCCAGAGAGAAACTGAAACTCAAAATCCTTTGTCTCCTGAGGAATTTTTCATTGGTCAGTTGTCCACCTCTCAGGTTACCTTTAGCTTAACCCCTTACAGGTAAATACTAATTCTAGGCTACTTCACACTTATAACAGGCTTTATCACCATTTAAGCCTGGCTTTTGGCAGCCACCTTCTGCTCTTTATGTGGAAGGGGCCAGATTCTCATAAGATGGGGGCTCACCCCATAATCCTGGCTGGAGTATTCCCAAGCTGTCCAGCCCACAGCACAAGCCACCTCATTACAAGGACAAAAACATAATGAATTTTTGAAAATTTTTCACAGAACAGAAATGCTGAAAAATGTTTCTGCCGAAATATGGTGACATTCCCCAGATTGAATGGTTCGTTTCTATTTGTAAAAACAACCCGACATGCTTCGTTTCAACTCCTTTCAACATATGCCCGCTACGTGCAGCAGGTCAGACTAGATCAGGGATCTAGATCACCACCCGTGCTATATGAGGACTAATACATTGGCCCGAGGGCTACATCACTGACACCTTTTCAAATAAAGGTACAAAAGCCCTGCCCCTCCACTCCACCCCTTCCATGAGGCCCCACCCATGCCATGCCTCCTCCCACCCCCTTCTGGCCCCCATTCCAATCCCTTCCCCAAAGTCTCCACACCAACTCTGCCTCCTCCCTGCCCCATTCCAACCCCTTCCCCGGGGTTCCCCATCTCCGCCTCTTGCCCACCTCCTCTCCTGGCTTCCCACTCCTTCCCCTCCCTCCTGGAAAGCACTAAGCACCGCCAAACAGCTGTTTGGCAGTGGGAAGTGCCTGGAGGTAGGCAGAGGAGCAGGGACATGGCGTGCTGCGGGGGGACAGGAGGCAGCAGGTGAGGGGAGCTTGGCGGCCACAGAAAATAACCCCAGGGGCCATGTGTTTGAGACCCCTGAGCCAGACGATTATGATGGTCCCTTCTGACCTTAAAGTCTATAAGTCTGTACCACCCACTCTGTCCTATGGGTTAGGCTCCCATGATGCATGTGAGTCCCACACAATGAGAAATCCACCTTGTGTTATGGAAGATGTTCTCCAGGAACTTCAGGCCTTGGGAGAGAATGAGTGTGTGAACTACAACTCCCATAAGGTAATGAGCTGATAGGGAAATGAAGTTTAATGTTTCAATTAACTGATTTGAAACAAAACATTTTCTGGTCAGTTCAACAAAATGAAATATTCTGATTTAGGTCAAACTCATCCAAAACAAAATATTTCATTTCAGTGTTCCCAACAAAACACTGAAACATTTTCAGCAGGATTTTGCATCAGTAAATTTGCATTGAGATTTTGCATTAGTAAATTTCAATCCTAAGGAAACTGCATTTTCTGACAGAAAATTCCCAACCAGCTGTACTTCTGTATATCTTTCCAGGATTTAGGATTTAGATTGCAAAGTTTTCAAGGAAAGAACTGTGTCTTCTTATGTGTTTGTACAACACATAGCACAACAGAGTCAATTGAGAATGGGAACTCTAGACACCCCAATAAAATAATCATAGAACCATAGAAATGGAAGGGACCTCGAGAGGTCATCTAGTCCAGTCCCCTGCACTCAAGGCAGGACTGCTTAGTGGCTAGACCATTCATGACAGATATTTGTCTAGCCTGTTCTTAAAAACTACAATGATGGAGATTCCACAGCCTCCCTAGGAAATTTATTCCAGTGCTTAACCACCCTGACACATAGGAAGTTTTTCCTAAAGTCCAACCTAAGCCCCAATGATGGAGATTCCACTACCTCCCTAGACAATCCATTCTAGTGCTTAGCCACTCTGACAGTTAGGAACTTTTCCCTAATGTCCAACCTAAACCGTCCGTGCTACAGTTTAAACCCATTGCTTCTTGTCCTGTCCTCGGAGGTTAAGAAGAACAATTCTTCTCCCTCCTTCTTGTAACAATCTTTTATGTACTTGAAAACTGTTATCATGTCCCCTCTCAGTCTTCTCTTCTCCAGACCAAACAAAACCAGTTTTTTCAATCTTCTCTCATAAGTCCTGATTTCTAGACCTTGAATCATTTTTTGTTGCTCTTCTCTGGACTTTCTCCAATTTGTCCACATCTTTCCTGAAATGTGGCACCCAGAACCGGACACGCTACTCCAGTTGAGGCCTAATCAATGTGAAGTAGAATGGAAGAATTACTTCTCATGTCTTGCTTACAATACTCCTGCTAATACATCCCAGAATGATACTTGCTTTTTTTGCAACAGTGTTGTACTGTTGACTCATATTTAGCTTGTGATCCACTATGACCCCAGATCCCTTTCTGCAGTACTCCTTCCTAGGCAGTCATTTCCTGTTTTGTATGTGTGCAACTGATTGTTCCTTCCTAACTGGAGTACTTTGCATTTGTCCTCATTGAATTTCATCCTATTTACTTCGGACCATTTCTCCAGTTTGTCCAGATCATTTTGAATTTTAATGCTATCCTCCAAAACTCTTGCAACCCCTCCCAGCTTGGTATCATCGCAAACTTTATAAGTATGATCTCTATGCCATTATCTAAATGGTTGATGAAGATATTGAACAGAACCGGACCCAGAACCGATCCCTGTGGGACCACCTCGTTATGGCCTTCCAGCATGACTGTGAACCACTGAGAATTACTCTCTGGGAATGATTTTCCAACCAGTTATGCATCCACCTTACAGTAGCTCCATCTAGGTTGTATTTCCCTAGTTTGTTTATGAGAAGGTAATGCAAGACAGTTTCAAAAGCCTTACGAAAGCCAAGTATAATATAATATAATATAATATAATATAATATAATATAATATAATA
>ML677391.1:3064014-3095344 GCA_007922305.1 Dermatemys mawii | reverse complement strand
TATAATATAATATAATATAATATAATATAATATAATATAATATAATATAATATAATATGAAAATTCAAGTCAGACTCTTAAGGGCTATGTTCACTCACCTTTATTCCCAGTGAATTGCACCTTACTCTGTATATGAATACACAGAGGGGATCAGAATCCATCCCTCAATTTTGGGATGTTGTCCCTTTAATTAAAGGCCTGGTGTAGATATAAAAGAGGCTGCCATTGAAGGGATGAAAATACTGTAAATGTGATGCTTTGTATGGGGAGCTATAGTATTCCCGCCAACATCTGGCAGCCCAAGAAAGGAGCACAGCTAGGGACACAGGCCAGGTGTATCTCCTAATCTAACGAACCCCATTCTGTAAATCTGCCATGAGCAGGGAGAGAAAAATAGCATCACATCTAGGGTTCGTCTCAGGTCACTCTAGGTGGGGGAAGGAAAAAAACTACACTAGAGTAATTGAATTGTTTCCTCTTAGATCCTTCCAAGGACCGGCGCCAGTGTTCATACAGAGCAGCACACATACCTACAGCTCAGATTTCACTCCTGAAGCTTGCAGAAGTCCGCAATGAGAAGTCACACACACACACACACAGACGTTTGCCTTGGTTTATTTCAAGGTACTGGAAGTCAGACTGTCATCTGTGTAAGATTTCCTCCTGTGTAAGATTTCCTCTGAGGCTCCTAGCCAACGGCAACAGAAAATTGGTCACGACTCGGCTTTTAATATAGCTTCCCTCTCCTTTATGTCGAAGCCATATGAGGCACAAGTGGCCAGTTGCAAGCCAATTGCAAACTACACCCAAATGTTCCAGGACAGCAAATCTACACCAATAAAATATTTTTTTCGCCTTCTTTTCCAGCAAAACTGGCTGGCTTATAAATAGAAACCGGAGATCACTTTGGCATTGACTCTGTGTCCGCTCAGCCAGTTCAGAGTTTACTTCCAATGGAACCATAATCGATGACTATGTATATCTCATGTTCACTGATCATCAGGGCATCCTTGGCATTTGGAGGGTTGCACGGTGTGGGGAGCTGTATTCCCAAGGGGAGATCCCAGCTGCATCAGTGTTGCAAACCAAGACAATTCTCCTGGCAAAATGCTGGGAAACTACCTGCTGCGAGACCGGCAGGGCTGGGGGAGTGTTGGAAACATGACTGAGGTTCCAGAGCACCGGAGGTGGCCAGTGCAAGAACTGAGATAAGAAAAGGATCGCGGAGGAATCTTTCAGGGATTCTGGTGGAGAGACAGGGGGGCCTGATTCCCTTTTTCCTTGCACCCCTGCAAATCCCGAGTGACTCCAGCGAGTTCAATGGGAAATGCAATCAAGCACAGGATTATCTATGTGTACCAGTGCGTCGTCTGGAGGCCCCAACGTCTGGGGCACTGTCCAAACACATAGCAAGACACACTCCTGGCTCTGAAGCACTTGCGATCCCGACAGACAAAGGATGGGAGGGAAAACAGAGTTGCGCGGACTCGCTCTAACCCGCCAAAACCAGAACTCCGGTCTTCTAGTCCAGTGCCCACTGGAGAAGAGCACCTGATCCTGCCCCGGCGATCCAAGGAGCTACATGAGGGGCGGAGGTGGGGCGTGGGCGGGTCAGAGATGCAGGCAGAATGGATCATGACCCCCAATAAGCCTGTGATGATGGGGACAGACACAGAATGGCAGCTCCGCAGACCTGCCTCAAGAGCAGAGCTCTGCCTAGGGCAGCTGAGGGAAAGCCGAGTAACGATGTCAGGATCCATTCTCTTCTTGTTAGCCCTAGTGATTGTATGGAGTTAGTTCACTTTTCCATGTTAAAATATTTAGCCCTAGCTTCATTAAAGACAAGCTGGATGCGATAAGCGCCAACCTGATCCAATCCACTGACTCATCGCTCTGCAAAGAGGTATATTGACCTCTTCATTTTGCCTCCCAAACCAGCCCGTCTCGACTTTTTGACACGTTAGTTGCTTCTCTCTGATTTCCCTCCCATTTTTCTGCTATTAAATGCTCTGAAACGTCATCGATTTTAACGTCAGAAGGGACCATTAGATCATCTAGTCTGACCGTCTCTAAAACACTGTCCAGAAAATACAGCAATTCTTGCATCTAGCACAACTCATAGCAGAGATACAGAGTATCTCCCAGCAAGTCATCCAGTCCGGATTTAATTGATGGACAATCCACCACCTCCCTTGGTGAGCAATTGCCCTGGTCAATTACCCTCGGTGTTACAAACCGGCCTCTTAGACATAGTCCAAACTCTACTGATTTTGACTTCCAGCAACTGGATCTAGTGATATCTTTGTTTGCTCGGTTAAAGAACTGAGTGTGGTATGTGCAGTCTCACCAAGATAATAATACACTACTTGGCTTATTTCATCCATAGATCTCAAAGTGCTTTGCAAAGAAGGTCAAGTCTCCTGATCCCCATTCTACGGATGGATGCGATACTGGGAAGAAGCATTAAGAGGTTTGTTCAAAGCTGCAGAATGTACAGACATCACCACCAAGAGTAGAAACCTCCCCTGACTTTTAAATCAGTCCCTATTCACCAGACTGCAGCGTTTCCTCCGGTCGCAGGTTCATTGTTTCCAAGGCCAGAAGGGACCCTTGTGATTGTCTCGTCTAACCTTCTGCTTAACACAGGCCTTCAAACTTCCCAGATTTCATTCCTAATTTGAACTAGAGTGTATCCTTTAGGAAAACATCCAGTCTTGATTTAAAGATTACCAGGAAATCATCTGATCCAGCACTGTGCTCAAAGCAGGGCCAATCCCCAAAGTCATCCAACAGAGTTTTGTCCCATTTACCTAGACAGCACCCTCAAGAATTGAACTCACAACCCCGGGTTTAGCAGGCCAATGTTTAAACTACCAAGCTAACCAGCTTGCTTCTTGGGCACAACCTGCCAACCAAGCCTAGCCTTATCTCCCAGGTCCACAGGATGCTGCTTCTGTCTATGCAGCTGCAGATCACGTGGGCTTCTTCTTCTTCTTTTTTTTTTGCTGTCATGTTGCATCTCAAACTTATAGCCAAGCGGTTGCTATGTTTAAAAAAAAAAAAGTCACCCAAGAATCAGTGTCCTGGAATCTGCGAGGCTGGATAGAATTTCAAGCCAATCTTTGTCACAGCCAGCTAATCAAAACTGAATTAAAACGGATTACAGCAGGAATGTGAATCTATAAAAGAAAGAAAGAAATACGAGCTAGATTTCCTATGGAAGAATTTGTGCCGATTGTCTCTGTTAATTTGCCTCCCCTCCCACCCTTGTTGCAGACTGTCTGCGATTTCGAGACCATGTGTTGCACCAAGTGGCTCTCTGGCAGAGATGATGCTATGCAGAAAATGGCAAGAAACGTCTGAAATAGAACCGTACGCCTCTCCAATAAGCAACAATGCCATCATTTACCAGAGGATCTGGTGAATATCACATTGTTTAAATGACTGGATATGGCGGGAGCGGGGAGACCCCCAGCAGCTCTAAAATGGAGGAAAGACCTTTGACGTCATTTACATCGTAGTTGTTATCATTATACACTGCACATGGCTTGGCACCTGACACTTAGCAGCTTGCATCAACCTAGTAGTTGAGCAACTCCCAATCCAAAATGTATTTGTCCTCGCTATAGGTAGGGAAATGCTATTAAATGGAGAACTGAGGCCCAGGGAGCTAGGCACATTGCCAAGGTCACCCAGGAAGTCTGTAGCAGAGGAGCGAAATGGACCAAGCTCTCCTGAGCCCTACAGCAACACCCTAGCCACTGGATAAACCTGCATCTCATGACCTAGCCCAGAATCTTTCGCCACTGGTTGAAGTACAGCTCATCTTGGGAGTGCCTGATAGTAATAACACAGCTCTGAGAGCTTTTCCTTCATAGTTCTCCAAAGAAGGCTGGGCTCATTGACCCCATTTCGCAGATAGGAAAACTGAGGCACTGAAGGAAAGTGACTTGCCTCATCACACAATGGGGCAGCGGCAGAGCCAGTTATAGGATCTCTGGCTCCTGAATCCCTTTCCCAGGGCACAGCCATTAGAGCATGTGGCTTCCCCAGGTTACCACTGGCTGTCTGGGGGCATATGTGAAACAAGATGGTGGCTGTGGTCTGAGATGCAACAAGGGGTGGAGAGAGACAGGGACCCAGTCCCCACCCCTTGACTAGAGCAGGGTGGAATAATGGTGGCATGACAGTGGGGCAGCTGGGCCAAATGGGAGTGGCATTGCAACCCTGTGAGCCAGTTTGCAATGCTACTCTCTTACATATGAGAAAACCTTGCAGGTAACCCTGACCCCCTCCTTAGCAAACATCTGGTGGCCCCACTGGCTGAGGTCCTGGTGGATAGCTGGTTGCATCCCAAAAGCCCACCAGCGAAACAGGCACAATCTGACACCTGTCCCAGGAGTCACAGGCAAGGGGCCAAATGCTGCCTACACAAGATTTCAAAGCACCCTACGGGCATCAGTGGGCTCTGCCCACTCTGTGCCAGTGACGTCCTGTGTGCTGTGACAGAACTGGAGGCCTGCTCGGCCACAGATTCACTCCATCATGATTGTTCCCATTTTACAGATGGACCAACTGAGGGAAGAGACAGACTAAGGTCGGTCAAAGCCCCTAGGGGATCTAGATGTCCAGGTCCCATTGTTCTTATGAACCAGCCAGCCTTATGGACAGCGCAGGCTGTGGCAAATCAGTTGCAAAGCTCATGGATAAGAGCAGTTGTGGGTGATGCGTTTCCCTTGGAATCTCTGAGAGTGACACACACACACGGCCCAGCCAGTGGGACCGGCTGGTGTGTGCTTTAAAGCGCTGCCCTGCCTTCTAGCGGTGACTGTGATGGATCTGCATAACCTGGAGCTAACGAGAGCAATCAGGGCCAACTCTGGTGTTGTGAGGTTCTTCTGATCACTAGGCACTCTGGTCTTCAGGCCCCTGTATGGAAATGGGGCTTAAAGAGCTTGTAGTGTTTTGGAAGTATTGTCTCATCATCTCCGACCAGCAATAACATGCACCAACTCCAGCCTCAGAGCCGGAGCTTCCCTGCCCTGCTCGTGGGAGCTGTCATCCTGCCACTGTACAAAACAGCACAGCCTGGAAACCCATCTGATGTTTCCAGCCCCAATTACTCACCCTTCTAGTAAGGTTCTGGCATCTCTGCTCCCCGGTTCATCCAACAGGTGGTGCTGACATTCCATACACCTTAGCTCACCCCTCACGTCTCATGCCCTGCCAGCCCCAGCACACATCCTGCCTTAGTCTGGGCATTGGATACAGCCCACGCGGAAGAGGGAGCCTACCGACCAAAGCACCCAGCGAATGAATGAGTCACGCTGGAGATGAAAAGACACAGAGGAAGCTGCTCCAGGGTCCTGCTCCGCCTGGCTTTCGAGCGAGGGCTAAAACAGCGGCCCACCGCTGCATTTTTCATCGGACGAGTTTCCTGGTTAAGCTCCAACTCCCCTCCCACTGCAGACAGATCCAATCCTCTTCCTTGACTTGTCTCCGAAGCCGCTACATGTCTCTGAGATGGGCTACGAAACAGCCTGCTCTCCGCTGCCGAGGTGCTCGGCACAAAACAGGACTTTGGAGAGAAATCTTTACAGTCCCCCGTGGTGTTAAAGAGACCGGGAGGCCAAACGTTTCCTATGTGGCTGCTTGAAAGTATAGGCACCAAATAAAGAAATAGTGTGCTAAGACTTGTACATGCAGGACACGCTCCATTATCTGTATAGTAGAGGGGAGAGGGGTTTTCTTGGATAATTGAGAGCAGGAGCCATTCAGCCAATCAGCAGCAGGGTGGTCTCCCCCGTGGCCAGGTGCTCATCATCCTTCTTACAGTCCAGGCCAGGGACCGGGGGTCTCTGCTCTATAATCTGAACCCCTGTGTTAGCCGATTCCCTTTCTTATCCCCCAGCATGAGATCCATGGGGGACAAGGAAGGGATGTGGATCCTGCGGCAGTTCGGATGGGAGGGTCTCAGATAAACAGGCAAATACTGTGTATAAAAGTACACACAAGAACGACATTTAAAAACACATTGCGAAGGCTGCAAAGTGGAGCACTGAGGAGTTAGGAAATTCCAGAATCTAGGGTGCTTGTGCTAAGCAGACAAAGGGCAGGAGAGCGATGGGAAACTGAGGCACGGGAACATTCAGTGATTTGCCAGTCAGCACTCAGAAAGTCCGTAGCAGTCCTAGAAGGACAGTTTTCCCGAGTCCAGAATAGCGCATTATCCACAAGACCATCCTTTGGGTTCAACTCAGCCTGACACTGGACCTTTAAGCAGAGGCTGGCTTGATTTTCCAAAGGGCTGAGTTTTATCAGCCTTCCCTGAGGCTAAGGGTGATCTGCACTTTTGATTTATAGGCCAAGATTTTCTGGATAGCATCGCAAAATACAGCGATGGGCCCCGCATAAAAACCTATGGGCGTACTTTTCTAAAGTACTCAGCATCCAGCAGCTATTGAGAGCTATTCTCTCTGGCCTGTTAGCTTGAGAACAAGGGGAGCAGGACTCTTGAGAGTCTATTGATAGAGGGAGAAAATTAGACAGATACAGAAGCTATAAACAGCATTTTGCCCCATTAGCAAGGATCATGTCTCTTCGCCTCCTCCCTTCTCACCCCCTGGAAGACAACGTGTGATCGTCAGCTGCAAAATCGTTCATTTCCCAAGGGCACAACAGACATGATTTAAATGCAAGCCTCTTGCCTTGTCAGCAGCTGTCAATCACAAGTTTGCAGAATGATATCAAGCAAACTTTGGCATGGCCTGGAAGCAAATTCACTTCTTTCCCGCACACACGCTCGCGCCCAGGATCAATGCTCTTTGGATTCTTGTGCATTGTGCACGTCAGAAAGGCTGAAGCAGGGAACCAGGGGTACAGAAAATATTACCAAGGGGAAAGGCAACCCACAATGCTTTGTAGTTACAGTGTCTTTCGGGTCCAGGTCTGCGCTTCCCTTGGGAGGTGCAATTCAAGGAGTTGGTGCCATTGACGAGCGCTCACGATTTGTCAAGGGGTGGGCACCATTCAGCAGACAGTGAGCACAATATATATTATAACACATGAAACGAAGGGAGTTGCCTTAACAAGTGGGGGGTCAGTGCTAACGAGCCAGTTCTCTTGGTATTCACCTCTTCTTGTCAGCTGATGAGAATAGGCCACTTCCACCTTCACTGAATTGGCTCGTTAGCACTGATCCTCACCCCTACCCCCGTAAGACAACTTCCATCTTTTCATGTGCTATATATCCTGCTGCCTGTATTTTTCACTCCATGCATCTGATGAAGTGGGTTCTAGCCCACGAAAGCTTATGCCCAAATAAATTTATTAGTCTCTAAGATGCCACAAGGATGCCTCATTGTGTTTTTCTAGTAACCAGAAGATAAGTAAAGAGAATCCCAAATATATTTTTTAAAAAACTTCTCATGATTTTGAGCCAATCTCATGTTTTTGTTGTTGTTTTTTTTAGCCTAACCTGTGATTTGTGAAGATTTGGGCTTGGCAGTGTGGCTCATTATTATTACAGCACCTATTGTGTTGATTTCTAAGCTCTTCAAGGCAGGGAATGCCTACTACTCTGCATTTGTAGAGCACCTAACACTATGGGGACCTATTCTTGGCAGAGACCCAGGCACCACTGTAATAAACATGATTATTTACAACAACAATGTGTTAGCTCTGCAAGGCACTTTGAGATACACATTGTCTAAGTGACCCCCATTCAAAACCACGGCTGCATCCTGGCTGAAATTTTCCGGAGAAACTAATAATTTCAAAAGTCCCCATCTCTTGTCTGACCAGCCTGAGGCATCTTCCAGGGTCCTGCTTTTCAGAAAATGGATGCCCAGTACTTTCTGTTAATCAGGTGTCTCTGAAGGACTCACAAGCAAGGCCCAGACAAAGGGAAGCCTCCACAATCTGTAATTACTTTGGAAATTCGTGGCTGCTCTGAATTACGCAGTTTCAAACTCAGGGCAGAGTCCTGCTCTTGCAGTAATTAATAGGAGCTTTCAATTAGTGTAGCTTCAAGTCCCTTTAGCGGTAAGGCAGTATATTTTCCACTGAAATCATAGACCTCTCTTCCAATGCTTGAAAATTCCCCGAATGAGCCGTAAAATAAATAAACACCAACCCTTGAAAAGAGCAGGCGAAAGTGTGAAATTTTTTTTGGAAGGGGCAATTGTTCTGCAGAAAGTGTCATTCTGTAGCATTCAGTGTCTGGAAACCTGAATGTGGAAATGATGAAGGGAAATCTTGGCTCAGATGCTGTTCCATGTGTGAAAGGACTTAAGAGGTTTGGGCTTCATTTTGTTTTTCCTCTGCTGAGTGATGAATTTGGTCCAAGCCCCGTAGTGTGTCTTTTCCACTTTATATTGCCTGTGAAAAAAAACATCTTCAGAAGCATTTGAAATTGTTTTGCCTACGATTGCCATATTGAATCAAGGATACTTTTCACAGTTATTTAAGTAAAGCTATCGGCTCAATCCAGCAACACCCTCCATCACCGCATGTGTAAATGGAACATGCTTTTAAAGTGTGGGTCACATTCTTAGAAGATAACAGCCAGCTACTGCTGCCAGGCAGTGGAGTTGTTCCTTTAGCTCAAGCGGCAGAGGTCTGTGCTTCGGTGCTGAAGATTTTCAGTTCAACCGAAGATGGAGTGTGCTGCAACTGGAGTTAGGCCAGATCTTCCGCTGGTATCACTATTGCCTCCTGCTTGAGTAAAGGCTGGTGAGTCTGCCCTTTGTTCTGGTGGTGGCACTACAACTCAACTCTATGGAGATTTACAACCTCCATCTTCAATGCCACTATCATAAAATGCCCCCCCCCCCGGGCCACCATTAGCAATAGCAGTGTTCCACCCAGTCTCCAGGACGTGTTTGTACACATCTCGAGGAAGGATAGGCAGATCACAGAGGAGAGCTATGGTTATGTTTCTTGATGGGACTTTGGGACCCAGATCTTCCAAGGGCTTTACATGCCCAACTCCCATTGATTTCAATGATGGGTAGGTGCCCAAATACCTTCGAGGATCTCAGTCTAACCCTCTACCATCTCCGATATCACGACTGCTGCAGTATAGGTCTTTGTCTATGTATCCCTGAAGCACCCCCTTCCCCTCCATCAACAGGCCTTTTTGGAAATTCTGCACGGGCAGCCCCTGCAGCCTTGACGGCACACCAAGGGAAAAACTGAGCCTCCGCCCAACTCCTGAGATGTTCCCAGTTTCGTAAAAACATCAGCGCGTGCCTCACGCTACAGCAGTTCCCCACACATGGACACGTGTGGTGTGGAGTTGGATAACCCAACCCTTTAGCCACACCCGCAATACAGACATCACAGGAAGGTGCATGCAACAGAGGGTGTGTTGTACCGAGGGTGAAATGTTTGGGGTTGTTTTTTTCCATGAAAAATGCAGTTTCCACAAAATTTACATTTTCCTTGGGAAACATGATATTTTCGGGGGGAAGGCGGAATCTAAATTACATTTTTCCTGTCAGGCCGCTTCAGTATTAATGTGTGTCCTCCTGCCTGGCCGTGATGTTCCATGGGAGTTGTAGTTTGGGTGTCTCATGCCATCATTCTCCTCTAGGTGCTAGGCTACATCTCCTGTGACACACAGTGGTGCAGAAGACAGTCTCAGTCCCTCCATTACTCCATCATGAGCTCTCAGTCTATTCCCACAGTCCCACTGGCTTCCAGTCACCACCACTCTGTTTACCCCCCCACACACACACACACACCACAGTGGCTCCCAATCTGTCTCTTTGCTCAGCTCATCCCAGTGTCCCCTAACCCAGTTCCCAGTCCCAGTTTCTACAGGCGTCTTGCCCCAAGAGCATGGGAAAAACAGCCACCCCCTTCTTAGTTCTGGTCTCTAGCACTGCAGCGGCCCCTGGTGGCTATAAGCAGAAATGGTAAGAAAAGCCCTGCACGGCCCTGAACTGGAGCATGCCAAGTTGCTATGTGGGGATGGCACACCGGAGCTGTGTGGGTCTGGAGCATGCTCAGTGCAGATGGAATGTTTAGAGAATTTAGCTGCCAAACTCTAACAAGTCTCTCCTGAGCATGTGCAAACTGGATTTTTTTTCCAAAGGCTCATAACGTGGCCAAATTTGGGGGTGTGGGGGCGAGGGATCAGGTTTTTTGTTTGTTTTGCAGGAATGGTAGACAGCACGTCCATGACCCACAGGCCATCCACTAGCCAACTTTTAAGCCCTTGCTCCACAGCATGGAGGAGCTACCATTTCTCAGCAAAACTACTGTACATATTTTTTTTCACATGGGTCTATTCAGCCTGAGGCAGACACCCAGCACAGGAAATTTCAGCCTGGATGGTTAAAGTGTGACTAGTTATAAGCAACTGAAAACAGAGTCTTATAACAAAAAGAGTTGGGCGACATTAACTAGAGGCAGCTTTATCTGCTTAACCTGTACTAATAAACCCTGGGCCTCCAGGTTGGAATTTTCCATCTACATAGCTTGATCAAGGTCACATGGTATATGACATTCACCCATGTGATAAATGAAGGGAGGGGGGTAATCTCCTTTTTATGGACACCCAGTCAGCCATTAGCTATAAAATCCCTCTTAGTGGCTGGTCTCTAATTGCTCTACCTGTAAAGGGTTAAAAAATCTCACTGCTATGCATAGGTAAAAGGAAGTGGGTGGGCACCTGGCCAAAAGAGCCAATGGGAAGGCTAGAACTTTTTAAAATTGAGAAAAGATTCCTCTTTTGTCTCTCTGCTGTTATTCTCCAGGGAGAGGCAGACAGGGCAGAGTTATGCTGTAAAAAGCTTGGGTCCAGGTATGAAAAATCCTCAGTATCATACCTAGAAACTACTCATTTAAAACCCCAGATATGTGAGTATATCAGCAAATGTCTAGAAAGACACAATTAGTTTTATTAGTTTTATGGCTTGTGAATTCCTCTGTGCTAATGCAGGTGCTTTTGTTTTGCTCATAATCTTCAATTGAGACCTCAAGAAAGCTATTCTTAATACTTAATCCTTGTAGATACTTTTTTTAAATCCAGCAGTAGCCTAAGTTTTCAGATGTATTTTTCTTTTTTCAATAAAATTTACCTTTTTTTAAGAACAGAAGTGAATGTTTATGTCCTATGAGGTTTGTGCACATGTTGTCTAATTAGCTGGTGGCAACAGCTGATTTCTTTTGTTTTCTTTCTCAGCTCTTCTCCAGAGCAGGGACAAAAGGGCTTGAGGGTACCCCACAGGAAGGAATTCCTAAGTGCGCTTTCCTGGGCTCTCAAAGGGGTTCTGCACTTGGGTGGTGGCAGCATCTACCAATCCAAGGCCACAGCAAAGCTGTAACCTTGAGAATTTAATGAAAGCTTGGAGTGGCCAGTATTAATTTTTAAAATCCTTGTGGGCCCCCACCTTCTGCACTCAAAGTGCCAAAGTGGGAAATCCATCTGCAGAGCACCAGCACAAACTTCCTCATCAATGAAGTCCTGTTTGGGGGGCTTAAGTGGTGCATGGTCCTTGTGCTGACTTTCTATAATAATAATATCCAGCTTTTATATAACCCTTTTCATCAGAAGATCTCAAAGCACTTTACCACAGAGGTCAGTATTATTATCCCCATTTTACAGATGGGGAAACCAACGTGCAGAGAGGTGACACAATTTGTCCAGGGTCACCAGCAGACTAGTAGCAGAGCCAGGACTAGACTGCAAGTCTCCTGAAGCCCAGGTCAGTATTCTAGCACTAAGCCACAGTGCAGACAGCCAGGACCCATCCAACATGAATGTAGGCCCTGCCTCCCCTTCTAACCTGAAATGAAAGTCACCCCTGCTGAATCAGTCTCAGAAATGGGACTAGAACTGAGAACCCCTTTCAGTTCTGAACTCTAGGCGATACAGGGTTATGCTAGCACCTGCGTTACTAAAGGTTCAGGGTAGGATTTTCAAAGGCACTCAGCGCTGGCCTAACTCTCCTCTCACTGAAATCAGTGGTAAAAACCCCCAGGGACCTCAGCGGGGACAGATTTAAACCAACGTTGAGAACCTTAGAAAGTCCCAGTCTTGGTGCTCAATTCTGAAGTCACTCAGGCTTCTTTCAGAGCGGTGTAACTTCAGTGGAGCTACTCCTGATTCACGCCAGCGTGTGTGCGAGTGGAGATTCAGACCTTCAGAGTCTACGCAGCCATTTCCTCTGGCTTCCTCTACCCACAGACAGATCTCACGCTCCCAGCATCCTGCTTGCAGTATTTTAGGACTGTACTTCTGGGACCCCATTATAAACCCCATCCTGGGTGTCATGAGCCCACTCGCTTGTCTAACTCCACAGCACAGCCCATCACCTCCTCGTGCGGAGTATCCTCTTAAAGACTGTCTAAGTCAGGGGTGGGCAAACCTTTTGGCCTGAGGGCCACATCAGGGTTGCAAAACTGTGTGGAGGGCCCAAGCCCAGATATCTGCACTGCTACTTTTAGCCCCATAGCATGAGCCCTGTGATCCGGAATCCCAGGCTCGGACACTCACTGCCATGGGGGAGGTTTCTTCCTGTGTAGACATATCCTCTGTTTCCCCTCTTACTTTGGCTGCCTTGTCCATTTCAGCTGTGAGGGCTTCATGGCAGAGAGTGTCTTTACCCCGGTGGTGGTAAAGAATATGGCACAAGGAGGTCCTGGTCTTAGCAAGGGCACAAGGGAGTTCTGTTGCTCATGTGATATGAAGAATAATAGCTGGTTGCAGAGGAGGGTCCTACTCAGCCTACGAAAGTGCATCAGAATCAGGAATTTATAACAACTTTTAAAATATCCTTTGCAATCACCAGCAGAAAGGTAAAATATGACAGCAGAAAAGGCTGGTCTCCTTATCCATGGATCTTCCGATTTGTATGATACTCAGAGCCTTCGCCTTGACTATCACCTGTCTCTAGGGCCCTACCAAATTCACAGCTGTGAAAAATGGGTCACAGACCATGAAATCTGGTCTTTTTTGTACTTTTACCCTGCGCTATGCAGACTTCATGGGGGAGAGCAGCGTTACTCAAATTGCAGGTCCTGATCCAAAATGGGTTTGGGGGGAGGTTATTTTAGGGGGGGGTTGTGGTATTGCCACCCTTAATTCTGCAACACCTTCAGAGGTGAGCGGCCGGAGAGTGGTAGTTGTTGGGCAGGTGCCCAAACTCTGAAGGCTGCACCCGGCCAACAGCAGCACAGAAGTAAGGGTGGCAATACCGTACCAGGCCGTCCTTCCGTGCTGCAGCCTTCAGAGCTGGGCGGCCGGAGAGCGGCAGCTGCTGGCCGAGAGCCCAGCTCTGGGAGGCAGCAGTGCAGAAGGAAGGGTGGCAATACCATACCAGGCCATCCTTCTATGCTGCTGCTGGCGGCGGCTCTGCCTTCAGAGCTGGGTCCTCGTCCAGCAGCCGCTGATCTCCAGCCACCCAGCTCTGATGGCAGCACCACTAGCAGCAGCAGCACAGAAGTAAGGGAGGCAATATCGCAACCCCCCTTACAATAACCCTGTGACCCTCCCCGACCCTCTTTTGGGTCAGGATGCCTCCAATTACAACACCGTGAAATTTCAGATTTAAATAGCTGAACTCACATTTATGATTTTTAAAATCCTATGACTGTGAAATTGACCAAAATGCACCATCAATTTGGTAGGGCCCTACCCACATCCCACCAGCAGCCTGACTCTTCAGCTTTGACACAATCCGGAGTCTTCTCCTTGCCTCTTATCTCGTGCGGTCTCCCAACAGCTGGGGATGCAGCTGCTGGCAGTGCCCTGATGAGGAGACTATCTGGCTGCCTATCCCACTCTGATTCTTTCCCACATTCACTGTAGATTTCCCCTTCCCTGCCCATTGACTCTGCAGGAACCCTGCCCCCAGCTGCAGGATTCCAGCAAGGCAGGTCTGTGACTCCTTGTTAAACCCCCAAGACACATACTCTCCTCTTGGTCTTCATCCTCCAGCAGTGTGAAGGGAAAGGCTCCTCCTGACACCATGGCTTCTTCTCCAGCTACATCAACGGTGATGTGCTTAGACAGCCAGGGTCCATAGCAATGTCCATGGCCACATAGCATGGCCTTATTACAGGCCTCTAAAACCTCCATGGGGTTAATACTGACCTGGTGCATCCATGGATGACTGTGTGGCCATCACCAGTGCCTGGCCAGGGAGTGTCCCCTCCTGACCTCAAGTCTGACCTTCAGGGCTTGATGCCTGGGGACTTTATCTCTCAGTTGGGCTATATGACCAAAAAGTACCAGCTGGCCAAGACCAGTGATGACTTCAGCCCTCTCGAGGCCAGTTCTCAATAATACATCCCTATGGCCAATCAAATCAACCCAACAGTCGCTGCAGGCAACACATATGAAATGCCTCCAGCTCCCCAATGTCTCATTTAAGCACAGTCCGTGTTTCAGATCCACATAAGAGGATCTGACGTAACAGGTCTGATACATCCGTACTTTTGTATATAATTTTGCCTTGTTTTGGCTCCAGACCCTATGCAGATGCTTCCTGGTGGACAACAACTTCTCCAACAGCCATTTCCCATTTGGGACTGAGGCTACATTTGGGACTGAGCTGAGCTGTAGCAGTACCAAACCACTCGCACCGGGCCATATTCTGCCTTCAGTTACACGGTGACTTCATGGGAGTTGTATGCATGTTTATCTGAGGGTGGAATATGGAAGATGAGTAGCAGTGTACACAAAGACGACAATTCTTTCCCCGCGAGCCATAACACCGCATTCAGTCAAAGCCAGCCCATCGCACCATAATACACTTTCACCCCCAACAAATGGGTTTGGAATCAGGGGTCTAAACCACAAACTGGCCATGTAACAATGGAGCCAGGATGTCATGAAGAAAAGGCTTTTCCTCTCTTTTGAAAAAGTCATTGGACTCAGTGTGGGAATCAATAACTGAGGTTCTCTAGCCTGTGTTAGGCATATCAGATTGGATGATCTCTTCTAGCTCTGTGGTCTATGAATTATATGATGGAACAGAATCATAACAAAATCATATGAGTCTACTAGGATCACAGACATTCCTTTGTGGGTCTTTTGTGGCCGGTAATATTTATAAGTGAGGTTAGGTTTTAATAATTAATCGCTTACATTGGTAATACCATTCATAGCAATATATCGACATGGGAGACCAGCTCTGTAATGAAATAGGACTCCTGAAATGATTTTGCAGCTCTTGTTTTATTTCACAAGCCAAACAGCTTTGGGCTTGGCCAGAATTTGGATGGGAGACCTCCAATGACAGCCCAGAGAGCTGCTAGAGATGACAATGGTGATTGCAACAAGCGACACACTTTTCTTTTGAGCCTGTGGCCTGGTACTAGATGGTGCTCGGAGGCAGGAAGTACTCTGTTTGAAATGAGACACCACATTGAGAACCCAATCCAAGGTCAGTAAAGATTTCATGGCATGTTTTGCAAAGGTGCCAGCATCTTAGCCATCGTCCTGACCAAATTCCCATACATGTCTATATATTTAACCTATTCAAATTCCCTTATTGGATAAGAAATTCATCTTTACTTAGCTAATATCTGAATGGGGCCCATATGTAGCAAAGGAGAAAACAGATTTTTATTCTCTGTTTCTGCTTTTACACGCTCATTTCTATAAATTGCAGGGTATACTGGATTACGCACCTAGATCCATTTACTCACCAAGAGCCAACAGGGTAAATATTCCACTTACAGAGCCATGGGACGGGTACTGCTGGATGACTCCCACCAGCGTTCATAATTTGCTTTAAGCTCTTCAGACTTCAGCTGCTAAGTAAATAAAAGCCTTTCTTTGGACAATGCACTATTTAATGGCCTCCCATAGAGCTAATCTGAGCAGGGAGTGCTATGAGGAGCACAGAAAGACCGACCAGGATGTCAGGGTTTGCTTAGTGCTGAAAGAGGTCAAAGGTAATTGCAATGGAAATGAACTCTACAATGGGAGCATCATCTAGTATTTTATGTGTTCTCTTCCTGAGTCATCCACTCCATGCCGTGCCGTGGGTGTTTCCTAATCAGCCTTTGCTTCAGTTTACCCATCAGAAAAATGAAGGTGATAAGCTCTGTTTTGCTAAGAGCACCTGCAAGACCCTGGCTGACGCATTCCGCTCAACGGAAAACGGAAAACAAGAATGCCTGCGCTGTTAGACACTGATGTCAGAGTCCTTGGGGACTTGCAGACATATAAAGAGACAGAGCAGACAAAACAAAACAAAAATCGATACGATTTGGAAACCTTGGAGCATCCACCCCTTCAAACAACGACCCGGTGCATCTCTGCAGTGGGAGAAGATGGTCACGTACAGCTGGGATGTCATAAGCGGTAGCCCCGCAGTTGTCACCCAGATGGACACATACCATGGAGGAATGGGCAACATCTACACCTAATCTCAGAAGAGTGGGAGACAAGGGGCCCCGAGTCTGCCGTTTTCCCCTCAAAGGGCCTCAGGAAGGCAATGACTACCTCAGGTTGAGACAACGGAGCCCCAGGATACAGCCCCGAACAAGTGGACTTGCCGTCTCCTGACCACGGTGATGCTGATGTTCTGGGGCACTACGCGACAGTGCACGGCACCTCAGAGACTAACTGAACGCAGTGAGTCAGTTTCGTTATGAGGCTGGTTCACAAGGATTTGTCGTGGGGCGATCTGTTCTCCATGTTGTTTTCAGCATCTTTAAGTTTTAACTCGGAAGGGATGCTCTGGTCCTGGGGGCTGAGCCTCTCACATAGTCTGGGCGGGGTGCTGTGATGCTCGTGTTGCTATGCTCAGTCAGGTGGACCAAACACAGAATAAAGCAGAGCTCTTGCAAGCACCAAAAGCACTGAGCGATCGCCTTTCACCACCATTATTACAGCTGGGTGAATACTCCTTGGTACATCTCTTCCTCCCCAGAGTAGTCCAGCAGAATAAACCCAAGGCTATGACACCAGGATCCCCAAGTAATAGTGCTGTCCTGCTTTGGCTTAATAACATTTGGAGTTTATGCTCTTCTTTTTGATAGTCCGCCCTGAGGTTGGCACTCACTCTCATATACTCCTGACAGCTTGACAGGAACCACTGATTTCCACCAGCTTAGGACCTGGCCCCTTTGACTTCAACAGCGCTGCACAGATTTAAACCAGCTGGGAATCTCACCCCACTGATATTTTTCTCACCCATTGAAAAATAAACTACCCAGGTGAGTAGAATTTTGCAAGGTGATGCTTCAATCCCTGCCTGCAGTCCCTCCGAGCTGTGAAATCACGAGATGGTACGTCTCAGAAAGCTTCAGTGAATCACGCGAACAGCGTAGTTGAAGTCAACGTAATTTAGGTCAACTTACCTGGGCGTCCACACAGCAGTGAGTCGACCACTACTGCTCCCCCATTGACTCCACTTCCGCCTCTTGCGGAGGTGGAGTTCTGAAGTCGATGGGGAGAGCGCTCAGGGATCGATTTATCACGTCTACACTAGATGCAATAAATCAATCCCCAATAGATCAATCACTACCCACCGATACAGTAGTGTTGGTAATAACATACCTCCCATGCTCCCTATGTGTGTTCTACCCATTTAGAGGTCCTCAAGTTTCTTCTGATGTGGTTAGTGTGTCAGCCTGAGGAGACATTCCTGCACCAGTCAGCTCTGAGCTCATATGCTCCATGTAGAGTGTAGCACGGAGGACAGGAGAAGGTCACCTCCTGCATGTGCGCCCATCCGCGATGCCAGGCCTGCCTTCAGGGGGCTAGCTGCTTGTGGTACAGCAGTAATGCTCTATTTTATTGTGCTGGTTCACTCAGTGCTAGCTGTGGCTCCATGAGCTGAGAAGGGTTAACGTCCCCCAGAGCAACGGGGGGGGGGGCGCTCCAGGTGACCTGCTCTGATCACTGAACAGCATCACCAGTGACGTACCGTGAGTTTGAACCCTGTCCCAGGCAGCTGTCTGAGAATTCATGATGTGCAATTCAGTGCTGGCTGTCAGCATTGTCAAAAAGAGACCATTGTCCTGTGTTGAGGACACTATCCTAGTGCCTGGGAGTCCTGGGTTCGAATCCCTATGTGACCTTGGCAAGCCTGTTTGTGCCTCTGTGCCTCAGTTTCCCATCTGTAAAAATGAGGCAATAGCACTGCCTGGCCTCACAGGATGGCGGTGAGGAGACCTGCATCCATACACAGGTGAAGTGCTCAACTCATAGGGGCACCATGGAGTCTAACCTCCCAACTCTCTGTGCATGTACAGCAAAGACCACTCCCAATCCAACACAAAACCCTGCCAGCCTGGATTGTCCCCTGCTCTCTTGGCACAGAGCAGACCACTGGAGGCTTCCCTCTGCCTAGGGTCCTGATCTGAAAGCAACTGAGCCCTGCCCAAATACAGCTGTCATAACAGCATCTATGATGCACCTGCTTCCAGCCACTGGCCTGGGGGGAATGGTGCATGGAAAAGAAGCTGTAACTATGTAGGGTGACCAGAGAGCAAGTGTGAAAAATCTGGGGTGGGGGGGTGAGTAATAGATGCCTATATAAGAAAAAGCCCCCAAAATTGGGACTGTCCCTCTAAAATCAGGACATCTGGTCACTGTCTAACTAAGGGGTACTCCCTGCACCTTAGTGTACTATACTGTCAGAATGGTCCTAAAGTAGGGGCTGTTGGTAACCAGAATACATTAGAGCAAGCTTTAGGATACTGGCTTTATACCTAGTCAGGCCAGGATTGGGGGGAGAGGCATAAAAGGGCACATTGGCATCCTCTAGCCTGACCCGGCTGGGCATGCCTGGGGATATGATGGCCCAACATCTACATCAAAACTAAATTACCAAAAAAACCCACCCATCATAAGCCAAGAAAATTCACTCCAGAGATTTCCCCTAGTGATGGAAGGACAGATCCACAGCTGGTGTAACTCAGACGAGCAACATTGACTTCAAAGGAGCTTCGCTCACGCAAGCTAAGGATGTGGCCCCAAATCTCTTTGAAAAGTGTCCTTTGCACCATTTTTTTACGGGGAAGTGGGGGAGGGAGCGCAACAGAACTGTGCCTCTCTGTCTACAAGGCCAGGGACATTTTTACAAGCCGAGCTCCTAGCCAAACCGTGTGGCCCACCTTGCCGACCGCGACGGCAAATGGGGCCCCGTGAGCAGCAGCTGAGAAATGTGGGAATATAATAAAATGAGGAATGTCTGGGCTTAAAAAAAAATAGTTTGTAGTCCTGCGTTTAATGAATGAAGTACAGAGGAAGCATTCTTCTAGTGTGGAAATAGCAGAGAAGGTCCAATGCCACCGGAAGGATCTGAGCATTTAATTAAAAGCAGCCAAAAGTTAAAAAAGAGATCCAGGGCCAGATGTTAGTGGCACAATTATGTTTTTTACCCGGGCTGTACCACATGGGCTGCAGCTCACCTGCTAGCTCCGTTGAATGTACTGTGGCCTCGGCCCGATGTCAAATGAAGCCAATGGGAGCCTTTCCATCAACTTCAGGGGACGTCAAATCAAGATCAACTCAATGAGCTGTTGCTTAGGGGCCTCCTGTCGTCTTAGTTGGGGACGATCACCAGATTTGGATCGGTTCAGTCTGAGCACCCTAGGGCTCATCTGAATCACGAGTCCAGTTTCACCGCAGCGTTATTCCCCTGGCATCAGTTATTTCTGAGTTATACCAATGGGGTGAGAGCCGTGACACGGGCCTACAAGACCAAGCTGGAACTCCCTCAAGACCAAGGTTTTTGTCTCGCCAGCATTCAAGTATTTCCTGTTTCTGGCAGGGACAGAAATAACACAGAACAGCCTTTCCCCTGGTATTCTGGCATTTCGACCCGAACTGGGAATTGCAGAGACCACCAAAAATGGCAAATGATTTTGGGGGAAGGAGAGGGCAAGGGGAGACATTATCTGAACTATTCTGAGGGCCACCCCTCTCAAAAGGATCTACTTCTGTGAAAGCTTTGATTGAACAGTTCCATCATGCAACCAACTCTTCTCTCAGCTGAGTAACCTTCATCCATAGAAATGTTCAATGTGCTTGTAACAACCCCCACCACAGGCTGTCCACAGGGATAGAAACTCCAGGAGAATCAAGAAGCAGCTGCCACTTCAGCTATGGAAATCAGAGGAGGAACTTCTGCCCAGATCCTCAGTTATTTAGGTGCCCAACGCCTACTGATTTCCATAGGGCTAGGCACCTGGATACATTTACAGCTCTGGGATTTAGCCTCCCCTTGGGCTGACTACTAGTATCAGTCATGATTGTGGCTGTTCAGGGACAAATTGCAACAGGAGCGGGGAAAAGTGTGCACAAGTTGTCTTTGGCCCTTTGCGCTGTCCACACAAAGAGCTGTCACAATGGCCATCAGGCAGCAGAGAGTCTGCTCTCGTGGTGTGCCACCAGGAAGTGGTCAGCACTTAGAGTACAGCTACACTACCCACCAGATCGGCGGGTAGCGCTCGATGTATCAGGGATCGATTTATCGCATCTCATCTAGACGTGATAAATTGATCCCCGAAACGATGGCTGCACTCAACCTTGGCAGAAGGAGAAAGCAGAGTCGGCGGGGGAGCGGCCGAGATCGACCCGCTGCTGTGGGGATGGCCAGATAAGTCGAACTAACATACTTCGACTTCAGCTATGCGAATAGTGTAGCTGAAGTTGCGGATCTTAGTTCGACCCCCCTCCCTAATGTAGTCCAGCCCTTAGATTGTCAACCCCATAAGAACATAAGAATGGCCACGCTGGGTTAGTCCAATGGTCCATCTAGCCCAGTATCCTGTCTTCCAGCAGTGGCCAAGGCCAGATGCTTCATAGGGAACAAACAAAACAGGTAATCACCAAGTGATCCACCCCCTGTCACCCATTCCCAGCTTCTGGCAAACAGAGGCTAGGAACACCATCCCTGCTCATCCTGGCTAACAGCCATTCATGGACCTATCCTCCATGAATTTATCTAGTACTTTTTTGAACCTTCTTATAGTCTTGGCCCTCACAACATCCTCTGGCCTTTCAGGGCCAGGATGGGGAATACAACCCTTCACAGCCCCTCACAGTCTGTAACACATTTATCTTCACGACATGCTCTGAGGTCATGCAGTGCTATTATCTCCATTGTACTGAAGAGGGAGCTGTGGCACAGAAAAATTCGGCGACTTGCCCAAGGTCTCGAGGGAAGTCAGGGAAATGAAGCTAGCACCCTAACCACTGGACCAGCCTTCCTTCCCATCATCCCACTCCTGCACCTCATTTTTTATTGTCTCCCATAATTTAGTTGATCCTTATTTTTATGGTGTCTTCCTTTTGTTGAAAGTGCAGCTTTTTTTTTGTCAGAAACCTCCCACACAAGGCATAAACAGGCCAGAACCTTTGAACAGCCTGGGGTTCTTTGCTCAGTGCACCCCCAATGGCCTTTCCTAATGCAACTTTGGCCGCTGCTTTTGATTTTAGTTGGCCCCAGGCTGTTTTCCTTCTCCCAAGATGAGGCCTTTTTTCTGGAGGGAGAGCTGATCTTTTCCCTTCCTCTAAGATTAAATACACCCACACCTTTGACCAGCCCCAAAAGCAATTCACATAAAGTTTCTTTGCTGGAGATGCCAGAAGACAAGTTCTTTGCCAGTGTAAGTTCATGGACATCTGTGGACTTGTGCCAGCAGAAAAATTATCTCCATGGAGAATTTATTGTCCTCAGTGCTTCTCCATCTTTTTGCAACTTGGACTGGTGGCTGCATTCCAGAAATCTTCCCCCCCTTCCTCCCCCGCCACATTATGCCATGTTTGACTGCTATTGTTCCACAGTTTGTGAGGCTATTGAATTCAGATGGTTATCCTTTACCAGAAACCCCCGCAGAGTAAAGTGAGCCCAGCAGACGTGTTCTCCTTTGTTATAAAGGAGATAAAAACAGTAGCGGGGCTTGGCGGGCAATGGACGTGCTCATCATTTTAGGCTGTTTACATCTAAATTTATAGGCAATTACACCCCAGGATGCTGTGATTAGAGGGATTGCATTGACGCTCCTGTGGTCTTCTTACAGATGGGTAACAGTTGCATAAATAAAAGATGGTTTGCTGGTGTGTGTTATTCAGAGGAGGATTTCAAATCTTGAACGGGCCTCACTCGCCAGCCATAATGTATCTCAGGAAAAGGGAATTATTAAAGACAATCGCTGCCAGCTGTGGCCTTAGTAATGAGGGATTCTTTACTGGGCTCCCCGCTAGGTACGAGAGAAAGGAGCGGGTTTTATTTCTAGGCGTGGGCCGTGTTTTGGCAGCCACCAAGTGAATTACGCTAGTGGGGCAGCAAAATGGGCCTTGCCAGCAAACTGGACAGGATTATTCACAGAAGAGCCAGGAAACCAATTCAGAAGGTGGAGGGACAGGTTAAGGTTGCTGTTTCCAAAGGGCTTAAGGGAGATGAGTGTGTTCAGGTGCCACTGAAAATCAATGGACAGTGGATGTCTAACTCCCTTAAGGCAGGTCTACACTACCCGCCGGATCAGCATGGAGACCATATCACCATCCCTTTAGAACACTTGATCTGCCTTAGGTCTGTTCATAGAGCACATGGCAGGACAAGATTGCCAATACTGAAATCCTTAATTGTGGTTGGATGTCTGGCAGTGCTCAGCAGCATTGGCCTGGGCGTCTCATTCATTCGGCCAACTCGTGAACACCCAAGGCCATGTTTTTATGATCCACTATGTCACTAGGGCAAAGCAAGGATACAACTGCCTGCAGTGGTCGTAGACAACCTTGTCTGTCCCATATGCGACTGTGTTTGCAGTTCTCTCATTGGTCTAACCTGGCACCTATAGTGTTGACCTATAATGTTTGCTGAATCCTTGACGTGAGACTCTATCAAGCCCCAATCCAACCAAGCATTTAAAATCAGTGGATTACTCACATGCCCAGTGTGAAGCTTGCCTTTAAGTGCTGTGTTGGACTGGAGCGTTGCTGTTTAAAGCAAAGCTTCCTTCTCTGTCATCAGGGAAGAACATTTCTCTGAAGTTTCCTTTCAACCCTTTTTACTGCTTCTTTTACTGCTGGAAAGGGTTCATTATTCAGAGCCCAGCCTGCCAGCTCTCAGGAGCTAGCAGAGCTGTTATTTGCCTGGAGACATGTAGGAGAATGCCAGCAGAGTCAAGAATCCAGCCACAGAAAGATACAAGGTGGCATCTGGTACCCTTCAAGTACCATCCATCATTTTGTACCTTGTCAGGTTGTTTATGATGAATGTAAGACTACAATGGCAGATCACTGGGTATCTTGGGTATTTGTAATGTGCTTGTTACTATAGCATCTACGTGCCATATACAGCATGAGACTCACATAAAGTTTTGTCAAGAAATGACTCTGCTGTCTGCTATGCCTGAGTTCATACACAGAAATATCATGCCTTAGATGTATTCGCGCTACATTGCACCAATTGAGGGTTTAGGTCTCTCTGCCCTGGTCTGGGCTGGGGGAGCGGAATCGATCTAAGATACACAACTTCAGCTACGAGAATAGTGTAACTGAAGTTGGCGTACCTAGATCGATTTACCGCGGAGTCTTCATGGCGCTGGGTTGACTGCTACCGCTCCCCCCGTCGACTCCACTTGTGCCTCTCACGACAGTGGATACCAGAGTCAATGGGAGAGCGCTCAGGGATCAATTTATCGCGTCTAGACTAGATGTGATAAATGGACCCCCAATAGATCGATCACTACCCGCCAAGCTGGCAAGTAGTATAGACCTGCTCTCTGTATAATTTGTTCTTCAACTTCACCAAAAACGGTGGGTTTAGCATTATGCTCTGAATGCAGTGAATCTTGTGGTCATCCTAATCTCTTCTGCCAGGAATGCTTCATCTCCCAAAAGTTTCATCATGAGTTTCAGTGACAACAGCATCCCTGATGGGAGCAGATGTCTCGGGGGCGAGGGGGAAATGGGGCTGCAGCATTGTGAAGATAACTGGAATTAAAGATTTTTGTGGATGCATATTCATTTCCACGTTATCACTTTTATACAGTCATCGGCTCAGATTCTAACCCAGTTCAACGCCCTGATTCTCACAATAGGCAGTGCTAACTTATTCTGAGCTGTGGCCACTGTATGTCCGTTGTGAGAATCAGGGCGTTGAACTGGGATAGGACTTGGGCCAGTGACTGTGTAAAAGTGATAACGTGGAAATGAAAATGCATCTACATTGAGTTGCTTGAAATTTCTGCCACAAAAAAAGATTTTAAGGAATATTTTTCATTTAAAAAATTGTTTTCAACAAAAATATTCAGGATTTCATCCAAATCCCAAAATGGTTTCATTTTCAGCTCCCCAAACCCCAAATCTTTCAGTTTGAAACTGAAAACTTTCAATTTTCACATGCCAAAAATGCTTGCTTTTCCTGGTTGGGGGCTTTCAATGAAAACCTGAAAAGGTTCATGTGGAAATAATCAACTATTTCCTGATCAGCGCCACTGCTGTTATTATCAGCACATTGATTTTACCTTGTAAAGAGAAGGGGGTGTTTTCTGAGATCAATAACACCATGCCTTGAATGGAAAAGGTCTTGTAAAGCCTGGGACATCCAACCAGCATGTGGAGAGAAGCTGGAGGAGTAAGCGGTGATGGATTTGTTTGAGGTAGTAGTTTATGTCTTCACATTCAGTGAGAGAACAAATTATCTTGCAGAAATCCCCATGGTGGCACATTATTTATATTAAGTGCCAGTTTGCACCTGTAGATGCAAGCCCTAACCTTTAGGAAATATAGCTTTGCTCTACAATGTTAATGTTCTACTGCAGGACAAAAAAAGGGAGTAATATAGCCACGGATGTCATTGCCAACTGCATGCAAATCAATTCCTAGCTTTTCAGTCTGACATTCAACCACCTCTCCAAGACTGGAGCTAAACACAGTTACACTACAGTGCAGTCATTAGAGTGAAGAGAGACTCCATAGAAGAGGCATCCTGGGTTGCACATTAACTCTATCTCAGTGACTCCCAGATCAGATCTTCCTGGTTCAGAAGTCAAGAGAGGATTTTTTTGTTTGCCAGCCCATCTGCCTGGGGGTGACCAAATCAAGTCCCATGCACACCTCATGCCTCTCAGGGATCAATTTATCCATTATTAAAGACAGTTCATCGGGAACATAGCTGACAGTTATATTGATGACATACACAGCAGGATAAAATCCATTTCACTCTCCCATTGCTGAATTGGCTCATCATGGCAAACAGCAATGGCCGTAAAGCGGATGTCACTTGAAGGTACTCAAGGCGGATTGAGTAAGAAGGTGCCATTTTTACGTAGTCATACATTTGTACGTAGTTTTCTAACTGGAACAGCACTTTAAGAGTCAAATGTGGCTCTCAGTTATAACTGGGAAATCCTAGAGTCTTCACTGTAGTTGCATGGAATAAATGAGGTGAGAATTCAGGCCATGATTCAGTACATAAATAAGCAGAGTTTCCATAACTCAGAAATGGAGAAGAACCAGATACTGTGTGACATTGGCTAGGGATCTCATTATTGCCAGCCTAATGTAAGACACTGGGATACTATGGTGATGGGCAGCAGAGAAAGAAAGAAAGAAAGAAAGAAAGAGTTTTTCATAAATTTAAACAGATCAGGTGACTCCATTCCCACTTCTGCCACCAGCCCTCACAGCTAGATCTCTCTTTCTTTCACACACATATACGCACACAGAGATACCCTATGCTCAAGAATCAGATTTGCTTCCCTTTTGTCTCCACTATTCTACACACTCTAATAGTTTTTAAAAACAAACAAGCAAACATCTCTTTTTTTGTTGGAAAATTTAGGTCAAATTCATTCCTAGTATAAAAAGGTGCAACTCCACCAATGAAAATGGCATTACACCCACTTACACCAGGGATGTACATGGACCAACATACTTAATTAATATGGACTAGGGGCTGGAAACTAAAAGCTATTAAGGACCATGAATTTATAAAGAACAGACAAACACAGGTCTGATTCTTCATTGTCTTGCAATTACACTAATGCAAAAATGGTGTGAAATGCTCCCATTCTGAATTGGTGGTGTTTTGTACTCACTTTGCACCAGAGTAAGTGGTTAGGGGAGGCTTAGTTCAACAGAGAATTGGGCCCTTGAGGTCTTTTTAATAGAATGATCAAATTAAAATGAATGCAGTGAACATAAACTATCTGGATGCTAATAAAGCATGTGAGAAAATGTCTCATGAAATCTTTCTTGCAATGTTAAAATCAGCCTGGCTCTGGACAGCATGTAGACTGAGCATTAACTGAAGTGCTGCTAGCAAACAGTAGAGAGGGATGAATCATGTTACAAAGCTGTGGAAAGGTGGCTCGTGGAATAACTCAGGGATTAGTGTGGAGTTCAGCCTTATTTAACATCGGCATTAATGGACCGCAACAGCCAATGAAAATCACATGAATAAACATTCACAGATTGTACTCAGCTGGGAAGTGCTGCCAACCTCAGTGAGGGCAGAGACCTAGTACAATGATGAGAGAGATGGGCAGCAAATGACCGTCCATATCAATAGTCATCGGTAGAGCGTGCCCTGGGAATTACCAGTGTCCAAAAAGCCTCAAGGGAGAGTAAATGAAATGACACTTTGGAACGTGAAATAGCAAAGAAAAGGTCAGTGAGGTGATGAGTTGCCTGTGCAGAGGCCTTGCTAAAAAGAGAAGTGAAAGTCTCTTTGTGGAACCCGTTTTCCCCAGCAAGTGGGCAAATGGAAGAAGATGGAGGAAGTCCCTAGGATTTGCACAAATATTGGGGGTTCCCAAGAAGATCAGAGGCACAGATGTTCATTGCATCTGCTCTGCTGTTCAGTCCTTGGACAGCTGGACCTGGGCTTTCCAGGGCTTCCCTACCCCCAAAACACCCCTAGAGGGGCGTAGGGGGAGATTGCACAACACAGGTGGGAAACCAGCACATGTTTCATGCCTCAGGGGATTGGCAGGTGAGGGAACTCTGAAGAAGCCCAGCTGACTGGCCTACAGCAGCCTCTGGAGTGACTTCTCCAGGGCTGGGGAGGAGGAAAGGTTAGCATGCGGCAAAGGTAGAACTCTCCTCTTCTGCAGGAGAAGGGTCCCCTCATGGAAGCAGAGGTGGGAGTTTTGTAAAACCCTCTGTGAGATCATGCCTGGAATGCTGCATTTTGTGGGCACCGGAAAGTGGTCAGCAGTGCAGAGGGAGTGTAAAGAAGAGCAACGCTCACCTATAAAGGAGTGGAAAGATGAACAGAGCCGAAGTCAATTTGTTAATCCAAACAGAGTGAAGAAGAGCTAAAAGTCCGCTTGGGACTTGGCTATTGCTGATCTACGTGAAAGGCATTCAGGTACTTTGGTGATGGACAGCAGTATAAATCATAGATAGATAGATAGATAGATAGATAGATAAGAGGGCAGACTGAGGTGGCTGGGGATAGGCTGGAGAAGAAAGAAAGACGAGAGTGGAGGGAAACAAGTAGAAAGATTGAGGAGGAGAATAAGGAAAATCAGACAGAGTGGGATAGCAGAGGAAGAAAAGGGTTCTTCCATCAACATCTTCTCAGACTCACTGTTGAATATGACTCTCTCGTTAAGAAGTTTAGGCAAGTAGAATGAAATGTCAGCCTCACCAGATACTTGTTAACACTTGCATGCAACACTGTAACTCTGGAAAAGGAAAAAAAAGATCTATTTACCCACAGGTATGGCACAGTTTGCAGAGACTCATTTTCACACTTCAGTTCTTTGGGTCCGAGAAAACAAACGAGCAGAGATGCACATTAAGAATAAAAGCCAGAAAACAGAAGCTTGTGTTGTTCGTACTCACACTGCTTTCACACTAAAGCATTTAGATTGCACTTTGCCAGTGTAAATTGGGCTTCAGTGGGGTCAGTCCCAATTTACACCAGTGTAACTGAGATCAGAGTCAGGCCTGCCCTCTGAGTTAGTGATTTGCATTTCACAATTGCCACAAAAA
Organism: Dermatemys mawii; assembly: GCA_007922305.1. Classification (NCBI taxonomy): domain Eukaryota; kingdom Metazoa; phylum Chordata; order Testudines; family Dermatemydidae; genus Dermatemys; species Dermatemys mawii. Next base: position 3,067,416 of record ML677391.1, on the reverse strand, counting down.
AACCCAGCCAAACCCAACCAAACCAGTGCATTTATGGCCACGATTTTCCAAATGGATGAATGATTTTTTTCTGTAGTGGGGGGAGGAATGCAAGGAGTATCCGTTTTAAGGGCCCAAATGGAAATATCTTAAAGGAGCTTACTCTTCATACTGTGCTGGGCACTGGGCCCTCTGAAAATGAGGTGCCTTTTAAGGTGTTTCAGGGTGGGTACCCAAAACTTGAGACACGCCAAGTCATGAGCGTGAGGTGTTGCCAGCCTCACATGTTCACAAATCATGAGTCATACCCACCTTCCTGCACAGAAATGACAAGAGCTGCTTAAGAATCACGAGATTTACTTAAATAAATACATTTGGGGTGGTGGGGGGGTTATTTGCCTTCTGGTTTGGGAAGCTTTAGGGGGAAGCTGCCTGTCCCCAAAGCATTCAAGCAAAAATCTAGCCTTTAACTGTTCAGGGTAGGGATTGTCTCTAACGATGTGTATGTACTAGCAGAATGAGCCCATGATGTTGGTTTAGGTCTCTTGCCATTAAAGTGCTATAAATAATGTTGGTTAATATTGCTCAAAGACTCACCTGTTGGCAGCCATTAACACTTTCCAGCATAACAATAGTAGCATGGGCCACGCCCTTTTCTGCTGTCTCTTCTTCTACTAGTTCCAGCCAGAAGCACAGAAAACAACTGAGAGAGAAGTAAAATTAACATTTTTCAACTTTATAAACGGTTAAATTTGAGTCGACCTTTGGGGTGAAAATTCAGGGCATTCCAATTTGATCTACACAAGTCCACATGGAAAATCAGGATTGTTTTCATTTTTGTCAACATTTTCCATACGAACCCCCCCACTACCCTTTTTTTTTTTGACTTGCCCTCCTTAAAACTCTTTTCTGTGAGGTGAAAAAGGATCAACACAGTCAGCTGAATCGTATCCCCAAATGTAGCTCATCAGTTTCCTTGGCAAGCTGTCACTTTTTTTAGTTTATCTCCCCTCCCCAGTCTCCTGTTCCAAATTCTCTCATTATGAAAATTGCAGGCTACATCTTGACCTTGTTTGTCCAACCTGACTGGATGCTATTCCCGCCCCCAAACAGCCAATTATGTAAGCCCCTCTCTCCCGCAAACACACACATATACTCATTACCCTCCAAGACACTATTTTAAATGTTAATAAATGTTCGTGGCTGATTTTGTTTACCTTTCTGGTCAACCGGCTCCACTACTTCACCTCATCATCCCTCTTCCCAGGAAGAACGTTTTATTTTACCCCACAATTAAATTCCAGACAGCCCATGAATTCATGCTCACAGCAGCGGGAGAGAGCTTCGAAGATTTAATCTGTTATGAAACAGACGAAAAACAACAATCCTGGTTCCCTCAAAGGTGAATAATCTATATTTGACCACCCAAACACTTTCGTCCACAAAGCAATGTTCCTTCCAGGAATAGAAAAGCATTTCAGACAGTGTGGGAGCCTCTTTTTTTGGAAAGGCAAAGGGATTTTGCAAACCAAAACCAGAGGAGCTCAACCCAAAATGTGAATGTAGAAGGGGCGCATATGGGTTGTTGCTGTTAAGACACTCCCCTACCTAATTCCCAGAGTCCTGTTTATATTGTAACTAAATATGGAATATAGGGCCTCTTGCAGGACATTAATTTGTAAATTGGGGTGTCTACTTTGGGCCACACTAAAATTGGATTTGCCTGCGGTACAGTCGTCCGACTGTCTCATTTTTTCAGTCTCCTTCAGACTGAATTCTCTGCCCGGTTTTGCACATTCTGCTGTGGTACATTTCCAAGGACTGTCCCTCGAGAAGTGGCGTAGTGTTGGTATAACAACTCCTACACCACAGCCACTTCTGGCCCACGGGGCATCCCTGGGAGATGGGGGGCATGCCCAGGGCATCTTTTATACTCCAGCAATCCGCAGATGATTGAATCACAGTCTCCCACCCAGGTTGCTCCAGGGGGCTACAACCATGTTTTGCCCTTAGCCCAGTATAGGATAAGATCAAAGAAGCTTGCTAAGAGTCGATGTAAAGAGCTGCATAGGGATACCATTTGCAATATGCAACAAGTTTTATCGGTCCTGCAAAATCCAGGATCGATGCTACGTATTTTTGAGCTCCATCAACCTAATCTGTCAGCTATTTACAAATTTGCATACGTAGATAACAAAGCTGACCTGAACTTCTCTCCCACCTCCCAAATATCATTCACTATTTCAGACTGTCCTTTCGAGAACCCCACAAACCCACCATTTTCTGGAGCATGGGGTAGTGCAAACCTAGAGTGGGTTTGCAAACCTGTTGAACGTGCGATTCAAACCCATATAATCATTTTAAGCTTATTCCTGTTGGCAGGACTGGACGAGAAAGGAGTGTTTTGTGTTTACTTGTTATGGAAGATGCTCAGATACCATAGTGATAGATGAACATAGAAAACTTGGAGATCGATAGATGGATTAGATGGATTGATCGAATTATGATCAAAAACTCTAGTTAGGTTTACTAAAAAAGTCCAGTTTGAATGGCAAACTTTGGTCAGAACAACCAGATGGTTCCTGCCCCTTCCTTCTGCATCTAGCACAATCGGGCCCTGATCCATGACTGCAAGTTCTAGGTACTATGGTAATACAAATAATAAATCATGATAATAACATTGTTAAAGAGAGGCACGCATTGCACACACTGCCCAGCGGATTACACAGCTATCCCAATGCTATTCCACTGCTGCAAACTTTGAATGTAGAAGCGCTACTCCTGTATTAAGCAGGGCTTCACTGGTGCAACCTTCACCCAGTAAGCAGGCAGGCCTGAACAAATACCAAAGTTTGCTTTCTCATCCTTCTGCTCGCAAAGACAAGAGCCATGACACTGGGTGTCACGCAGAGATCACTGAAGAGTATTGAAGAAATCCCAGAGGAAGGGGGATGTTCCAGGGATGGCAAGTCCTGATAACAGAATTCAGGCATTTCGTGCACTCTGAATTATTGTCCCTGATCGGGTATGTTAGCAGAAGCCTCTTTTTTCCTTGGCTGCGGCTAGGTGACAGGCTGGGACGGGGAATGTTTGAATCATGGAAAGGGAGGAAAGCTGTTACTTGGCTGAATGAAAGAAAACAAAGAACTGCCACCAGTGGGAATGGTGAGTTACCAAGAGATTGCTAGGGGGATCATTTACTATGAGGGTCAGTCCTCCGGTTTGACAAATATTAACATTTGTAGAAGCGACGCTGCCTGTAATTAAGGTGGCATAACACTTTCCATTATAAGTCCCTGTTTTCGGTTGCTTGTAACTTTGCCGAACTTTAACCATTTGGGGCTGAAATTTTCCATGCTGGGGCTCTCCCTCTTTTCTTTTCTTTTCTTTTCTTTTCTTTTCTTTTCTTTTCTTTTCTTTTCT
>ML677391.1:2991343-3064004 GCA_007922305.1 Dermatemys mawii | reverse complement strand
CTTTTCTTTTCTTTTCTTTTCTTTTCTTTTCTTTTCTTTTCTTTTCTGGAAGTTTAAGCAAAAATGGTTCAGCCATTTCCAAGAACAAGCTTTGGGGGAAATATTTTGTTTTGTTAAAAAAGGGCTGATTATTTCAATGAGAAGCTAAAGCAGAGACTTGAATTTGGAGATGGGGTGGGTGGGAGGTGTCATTCTGGAGTTAGGGAGGTGCCGATTGCCATTCCCATGCAAATCAAGGCAGATTTGGCCAAATTAAAAGCCTCTGAAAATTACCATTTGCACATGCTCAGTAGAGCGTGATACAAAGGTCGGCAGAGAAAATGTGTGACTATTCCATCTCCAGTGAGCGTGCTCCATTTCCACAAAGACCCTCTGTGCCAACCGCACTGAGCGTGCTCCATCCCCACAGAGCACACTGAGTATGCTTCATCCCGCTATAGTGCCGTCCTGTCAACCGCACTGAGCGTGCTCCATCCCCACAGAACAGGCCTTCCGCCTAGGAGCAGCAACCGCCCTGCCAAGCATCCGGAATTAGATGTGAGACTAAAGCATTTGCACCGCCTACCTCCATGCATCCTGGCTGGGATCCCCTGTATCCAGCAGGGCCGTAAGGGGCTGACACAGGATTTTCCCTGCAACTCCTCCCAGCTGCCGCTGACACACCAAGCAGGGAGGCTGTCTCTGGGGCAGGGTCTGGGAGCAGCCTGACTGGAAGTCAGAGGGGTGAGGCTCAGAAGTGAGAAAGGGCCAGGCAGGATCAGGGTGAGGGGTGAGGGGCAGGTTAGGGGTTGGGGTTGAGCAGGCAAAAGCAGGCTGGGGGGAAGGAATGGAGCAGGGTGCCCTCTTTATTTATGCTGTAAGCTCTTTGGCACAGGGACTGCTATGTATTTGTACAGTGCCTAGGGCAATGGAGTTCTGATTGCATTTGGGGCTTCTGAGAGCAGTTATAATACAAATAAATAATAATAATAATTTATTAGTAAGTCAGCCATACATCTCTCCACCCTTTATGAATTGATGAATTAAGCTCATTTTTCTGTTTGCAACCCATCTGTGAACAGAGTGCAATGTTTAGAGATCTGTTCATTCAAGCTGGTTTTTGCAAGGGTTGGGGTTTTTTGTTTTTGTTTGTTTTTTTGTTTTGTTTTGCAAACACATTAGCACTTCCTTAATTCACATGGGTGTTGTGAGGATAAATATATTAAAGATGTTATGATGATGTGGGCCATATAAATCCCCGAGATTAGAAAGAGAGAGATGTCCTAGGGACTAAGGCCCTGATCACAAACCCATTGGAATCAATGGGAAAAATCCTATTAACTTCAATAGGCTTTGGGTCAGGTCTTAAATAAACTGCCTTAGATCCCTCAGCTAGTCATTCAGAGGGCTGGTAACAGAAGGCAGATTTCTTGACTGCCACTACTGTGTCCTGTTGAATGGACCGTATCGAATGTGCTTCACAATTACATTTGACAGTTCAGGTAGACATCAGATAATTCTCCCTCTCCGTTTGGGGAGCTGTTAATCATCATCAGTAATTAACTTGCATGGAAAATGTTGTGGGTATTTTTTGTTTTTAAATCAGCCAATATTCTAACCAGTGCTAATTTAGTTTGAGCTGTTTTTGATTAATAGATGAAAGATGTGAAAGCGCCATTGCATGAATGCCTCGGCGACCCAATGTCATCTCTCGCCTCTTCCAGCATCCCAGCACTGGGGCTGCAAGAAGATTTTTTTAAAGCAGAACTGAAATTTGTCTCTCTACTTACCACAGTGTTCGCGTTGCAGAAAACGTTCATGGTAAGGCGCCCCATTACTGACAATGATTTGCCAGGGCTGGCTTCCCATTCTTTCTCAATACTGCCCACATTATCCACCACAGACCAGAGGCAGATGAAACCACCGACAATCTCCACTAGGTGTGCACCCACTAAGATGCTAAAGTCCGCAGCATGTTCAAAATCATGGACCGGAAGGGAGAGTTTTGGATGACTCCTCAGCTAGCGTAAATCATGGTTGGAACTAACAGTCGCGCCCTTAAACCAACCTTCTCCGACGAGAGGCACTGAAGGGGTTAATCAATCTGGGATGCTCAGGGAGGTGGGTGGCGTGTTGTACAGCAAACCTATCCCAGATAATTACCTCGCCTGCGGGACTGGAACTTTTTATGGCTAGGCAGGTGGAGTAAACTGAGAAGCCAGAGTTACTAATTAAATTAAACGGAACTAGAATGGACTCTGTGAAAGGCCACTGAAATTATCGTTTAATTGCCTTTGTGACATTTTGTCCTGTGTTGGGGGGCAGGGAACAGGGGCAAGAGCCTTCCAGGGTGTAGAAGATAAAGACGCTGCTTCTCATTTAGGTTGAGAACCCGACAGCAGCACCTATTCTGGAGGCGGCTGTGAAGGGGTTGACTCACTGCTGGCGACCCCTCATGGCTGGGGATGGCGTAGCATCTCTTTCTCTGCTGGGTATCTCCGCCACTTCAGTGACTTGGCCTCCAGTGAAGTCAATTGAAAGCCTCTCCCCTCCCAGGGTAGTCCCTGAACAAAAAGCCAGGGGAATTAAAGCAACTGACCTGAGTTACTAAGAGGCAGAGGAGAATGACTCCCTCTCAGGTAACATCAGAATCTGGTACTGCATTCAAGGAGGAGCGTTCTGGCCATGGTCACCTGGGAAGCTCTTGCCTTCAGCCAGCCCTTCCCTCTGGAGCTGGACCTCTGTTTTCTAACCTGATCCGCCGACAGGTGAGCTGTTCTGCTCCCCTTTTAAACTCCTCCTCCAGCCTGGATCTGCCATCCGGGTGAGGCAGGGTGGAGCTACCTGAGCCCAGAGCAGCGCCTTAACCCCTCGTTGTCCAATATGGGATTTGTATACCCCATCACACGGGCCAAAATGCAACCCACGGAGTTCTGAAACATGGCTCATGTCTCTTTAATCCAGGGCTGCAGGACTCAGAGACAACAAACCTGAAACCCTGTGTCTTCCTGCAGGCAGTAGACCACTCTGGGGCCTTTACAGTACATGGCCATTACCTCCATGTGGAAGGTGAGACTGAGCCATGACAGATAGCATGGAGGTGTCCTAGCCCCAGAAGGAATTGGGGTTTAGGACTCCTGTTGAGGCCAAAATCATAGCAAGATTCAGAATTGGGTTGGAGCTCTCGGGTCCCTTCTCTCCCTATATTTCTGAGATGCTGCACACAGGTAACAAGCATATGACCCCTAGGGCTGGTCAGAAACTTTTCAGAAATAGGTTGGGCGGGGGTTGACAAAAAAGGCCATTTCCATTGAAATTGAAATGTTTAACAGTGTGTTGTTTCAACTCCACCTCCTAAAACAAAACCCACCCAAGGCACGTTGATAATGCTGCAATATCCCATTTTGACATCTTCAGAACTATGTTGCATCTTCAGAACTATGTTGCATTTTGAAATGACCTTTTTAAATTAAACTTGGTTTTTTGATTAAAAAAAAAGCATCTATGTTGCATCTATGTTGTATCTATGTTGCATCTTCAGAACTATGTTGCATTTTGAAATGACCTTTTTAAATTAAACTTGGTTTTTTGATTAAAAAAAAGCATTTTTAAAAGGTCAAAATCCTGATAATGCTTTGATTTTATGGATGTTTCAGTCAGCCCAAAATAGTTTTTTTTTTAAATTTCATTTCATGAGATATATCAATATTTTTTTGTTTTCATTCCATCTCAAAACAGAAAAAAAATTCAAAATCACAGAATATCCTGCTAAACAGATAATCTGGTTGCTGCCTGGCTCTAATTACCCCCATGTTTCATGGTAAAACAATCTCTAACCATAAGGGATTAGAAGGCTACCTCGTGTGGGGAAAGATTATCTCTTAAATTACATATCTCCTAAACTATAAAGGGTTCATAAGGGATTAGGAGGCTACCTCGTGTGGGGAAAGATTATCTCCTAAATTATATATCTCCTAAACTATAACAGGGTTCAAAAAAGAACTAAAATGAGTTCATGGAGTATAGATTTATCAATGGATATTAGCTAGGGTCAGCAGGGATGCAAAAACATGCTCTGAAGTGTCGCTGTCTAGCCTCTGTTTGCCAGAAGCGGGTTATAGGAGACAGGGGATGGATCACCTGATGATTATCTGTTCTGTTCATTCCCTCTGGGGCACCTGGCATTGGCCACTGTTGGAAAACACGATACAGGGCTAGATGGACCATTGGTCTGACCCAGTACAGCCATTCCTAGGTTCTGAATGTGAGAGATGCACCAGTGTAACTTCAGCTGTGATTTCCAACCAACTGAGCAGAACGAGTGCAAAGGAGCCCCGTTCTCTTCCCTCTCTGTCCTCAGAGGTCACAACAATTACATGTGCACTTCTTAATCAGCCCCATGCCCTTCCGATGAATATCCTTTGCCTACCGGTTCCACACTGCTGCCTGGATCCCAATTTTGGAAGTAATATAGGCATGAATGCGGGTGTTTTGCTACACTCACACTCCTGTGCCTGGTTGTGTCAGACCTCCTTGGACCGTAGCTCTATGCCCAGGGTTGGGAGATCAGGGGCCTTGTATCTAATAGTCCCCACTGAGAGCAAAGAGTGAGGAGAGGATGGACCTCTAGCTCCAATTCCCCTCCCCACCATTCCATCCATCAGAGCTGGCTGGGGACATGGCAGGGACATGCTACAATCTGAAAAGTGGTATTTGAAATTCCATACACTCAATCTATCTCCAGACACCAGCCATCCTGCTAATAGAGTGTGCGTTGCTTTTAAATTTAAGCATAAAATATTTAACTAGGTTTGTAATGGTATTAATAAACAACCTTTGATTTAAAATTAATTTAAACTCGCAGGAGACATTTCTGAGATGAAAGAAAAGAATATAAGATAAGACAGGGACAGAAATTTCCAGGGGAGTGTTGTGTTTTTCTTCACTGTTTGCTAAATAGGTCTAGCAGGGTAGAGTAGAAGGAAGTATGATGTTGTCTGGTAGCTAGGACCCTGACTATTGAGTCAAGAAACCTGGGTTGTCTTCCTGGCTCTGCCAGTGAAGTACTACATGGCCTTGGGTACATCACTTAATTTCTTTCTCTCTCTTTTTTTTTCATTCTGAGCTCTTTGGAGGATGGACCATCTCTTACTATGGGTACATACAATACCTAGCTCAATGAAGCCCCAGTCTTGGATGGTTTCTAATAATAATAGAGATCAGAACTAGGCTTTGTAATAATCAAACATGGCCAGTCCCTTCCTCTCTAGCAAATAGTGATTTAATTCGTGTCACTACATGCTTTGACATATGTAACAGGATTCTGGCCAGGAAGTTCTGAGCCAGCCCCTGTTAGCCCAGCTCCAGTTAAGGGGTATTAATTGCAGATGTCTGGGTGTGGCTGACTGAAGGGCTTAAGGAAAACACCTGTGGGCTTTATTAGCCAGGAGGCTAGATAAAGCTGGCAGGGAGGAAGCTGAAGGGGAGGGGCAGGGAAGGGAGGAGGAGCCTGTGGCTGGAATTCCCTGCTAGCTGAAGAAGCAAACTGTCCCCAGGGGGATACCTAGACTGAACTGTATGTAAGTGGTGGTGGGAACTGACCCAAGGAAATAAGAGGGCTCTGGTGTTTGCACAGAGACGGTCTCCAGCTGATTTGTCACAGGAGCTTGTGAGGGCTCCGTTACATGTGGGGGCTTGTCCAGGAACCTGAAACCAGTGAACGTGGTTGGCGACCCAGAGATGGAGGACACTCTGCAATAGCTGGTCAAGCAGCAAGAACAGACCCAGCAGGCCCTGAAAAACATCCAGGCTGAGAGACAGGCCTTCCTGGTCTGGCAGGCAGAACAGCAGAAGAGCCTGCGGGACTTTCTCCGCGAGCACACCAGTGTACAGGGGCAACTCCTGCAACGCTTGGTGAGTCCTATGACGAGAGGGCACCTGGCCGCCAGGCTGGGAACTGTGTAAGATGAGCCCAGTGGATGATCCGGATGCCCTCTTGGGGACCTTTGAGTGGGTAGCCATGGGCCAGGTGGGAGAGGGCAACCTGGGCCTTCCAACTCACTCCCTACTTGACAGGTGAGACTCAAGCCGCCTATGTGGAGTTAGGCGAGGAACAAGCCCAGAATTACGAGGCGATAAGAGCAGCCATTCTGGACCGGGTAGGCCTGTTGGCCGAGCAGTACCGACAGAAGTTCCGGTCGGCCCGGTGGATGTCAGCAGTGCGGCCCGGGGCATTTACCCAGAGGCTGAGGGACTGGGCCATGTGCTGGCTGAGGCCTGAGGCGCGTACCCTGGAGGAAATCATGGATACTCTGGTCTTCGAGCAAGTATTGCAGAGCCTCCTGGAGACCATACGCGTATGGGTGAGATGACACCAGTCAGGCACGGTCGTCGGATTGATGGAAGAGTATATAGAGGCCGAGAGATCCCGAAGGGAGGACCCACCCCGGAGGGACAGAGAGTCGGGGAGAGAACCAGGGCCGGCTCTAACTTTTTGCCGCCCCAAGCAAAAATCAGCGCGGCTGGAGGAGAGGAAAGGGCAGCGGGGCCGGAGGAGCACCACGCTAAGATTGGCCGTAAAGCCACCCCTTACAGAGTGCCGCCCCAGGCATGAGCTTCCTATGCTGGTTCCTGGAGCCGGCCCCAGAGAGGACAGACAGACCTTTTTCCTGGGAAAGGCCAAGAGAAGAAGAGGGAGCCCCGCGGAGGCTCACCAGGCTAACATGTTGGCAGTGCGGGAGGCCGGGGCACACAAAGTGGGACTGCCCGGATACGGAGTGCGGCTGGGCGGAATTTTGTGGATGGACTCAAATAAAGGGGCCAGAATGGGGGCTGAGTGTGTCCACCATTCCCGTGAAGGTGGGGAGAAAACCCCGAATCGGCCTGGTCAACACAGCCTCCGGCTGTACGCTGGTGCAGAAGGTGCTGGTAAAGCCACACTGGCTCATCGCGGGGGCAAGGATGGGCTTCAGGTGCATACATGGGGACAGAAAGTCCTGCCTGGTAGCCCAGGTACCTCTGGAAGTGAGAGGCCGCTTCAGGTGGGGGTGCTGGAGAAGCTACCGTACCTGGTAGTGTTAGGCTGGGACTGGGGTCCACTACCTGGCCTGAAGCAGTGGGGATATCCTAGGACCAAGGATCCCAAAACGGGGGGTGGGGGGCAGGGGGCGGGCATAGTCCCGTTGACAGTAAGGAAACTCCTAGACAACAAAGCCCAGAGCAGGTGGACCTGCGGGAAGCGTATGGGGGAGCCGGCTGGCCTGAGCCCTCCAGAAGAAGGGACGGGTCCAGGGGAGCACCCCATAACCCCTCTCCCTGCGGATGAGGCCCCAGATCCACAGAGAGGTCTGAGGGAAACTGAGGCACGGAAAGTCCAACCCGAGAGTTGGATGAATTCCAAACCCTGACCGGAGGTACCGGCGGAGCCAGGGATGGGGTGCCCAATGCGGTGTGAATGGTGTGACAACCTGCAGGTGGAGGCAGAGTTAGGGGGGCGGCCTCTCCCTGAGCAGTATACATTCTGTGGGAGAAGGGGAACCATCCCTAGAAGTAGCTGGGGAGTGCCCGGCCAGGAGCAGGGAGTCTTCCATGGAAGGAACACGCCCAACTCCAGGGAGAAGGGCCGAGGGGCAAAAGGGCCGAGGGCTGCTGGGGTTTGCCATTCTTAAGGTGGGAGGCACATAACAGGGTGCTGGCCAGGAAGTTCTCAGCCAGCCCCTGTTAGCCCAGCTCCAGTTACGGGGTATTAATTGCAGCTGGCCGGGTGTGGCTCGCTGAAAGGATTAAGGAAAAACACCTAAGGGCCTTATTAGATAAGCTGGTGGGGAGGGAGGGAACAGGAAAGGGAGGAGCCTGTGGCTGGAATTCCCTACTAGCTGAAGAAGCTAACTGTCCCCCAGGGGGCTAACTAGACTGAACTGTATATAAGTGATGGTGGGAACTGACACAAGGAAATAAAAGGGCATGGTGCTTGCACAGACACTGTTTCTGGCTGATTTGTGGCATGAGCACGTGAGAGCTCCGTTACACTATGGCACTGTCCAGTAAATCAACCTCTGGAAAGTGTGCATAATTGTTTAAAATCAAAGCATATTCTTTGCCGGCATAATTGAATAAGTCAATACCGACTGTATACTAGCTTCTAAAGCGTCTTGATGTACCATCATCGGCTCTTTTGAAGGCTAAGGCAGGAATAGTTTACGTTTCACATTTCTTAAATGTTTTTTCAATATCCTTGTTCATGCGAGGCCAGCACGACACATCTCTGGCCCTTCTTTTGCAATTTCAATTCCTAAATGTCCTTCATAAATTCTAATAAGCAAGTCAGACGGGAACACTTTGATAATGATTAATCGATGGCTTTGAAACACACCACCATCAATCACTGAAAGGTCTTCTTTGAAGTGAAAATATGGACCAGATACGTCATGTCCAGGCCAATCTACTGTTATAGCTTTAATCACTCTTTGGAAGATCTCATGTTGTGCTCTAGCAGCTGCGGTTGTAGTAGAGCCTTTCTAAGACTCGCATGCGCTATGTTGGATTCTGAATAATTTTCTACTACAGTATTGTCAAAAGCTCTAGATAGAGTGTCTACTGGCACTGAATCGCTTCCTGGTTTATAATCTATTTACAAATCACATAACTGCAATTGAAAAAAACATCTCCGTATTCTGAGAAGGGAGCCAGTCCCTTCATTGCAATGGATACAACAGGCTTATGTTGTCAAGAATCAGAGGGGTAGCCGTGTTAGTCTGGAATTGCAGCAGTAACAAAGAGTCCTGTGGCACCTTAAAGACTAACTAAAATTTTAGAGCATAAGCTTTCGTGGGCTAATACCCACTTCGTTGGATGCCTGCAGTGGAAGTATCCAGGGGCAGGGATAAATAGGTAGGCAAGAACCAGGTGGGAGATAACAGGGTTAGTCCAATGAGGCTGAACCAGCTTGTTATCTCTAATCAGGGAGGGTGAGGTATTCCTCTAGCAGCTGAACTGGAGGTGTGAACAGCAAGCGAAGATAAACTGTTCTTGTAGTTAGCTAGCCATTCATAATCCCTATTCAGTCCTGAGTTGATGGTATCAAATTTGCAAATGAATTGCAGCTCTGCAATTCCTCCTTGCAGTCTGGTCTTAAAGTTTTATTGCTGCAATACAGTGACTTTTAAATCTGTAATTGTGTGTGCAGGGAGATTGAAGTGTTCTCCTACAGGTTTTTGTATATTGCCATTCCTGATATCTGATTTGTGTCCATTTATCCTTTTCCGATGGGACTGTCCAGTTTGGCCGATGTACGTAGCAGAGGGACATTGCTGGCACATAATGGCATATATTACATTGGTAGATGTGCAGGTGAATGAACCAGTGATGGTGTGGCTGATCTGGTTAGGTCCTGTGATGGTGTTGCTGGTGTAGATATGTGGGCAGAGTTGGCAGAGTTGACAGTCTGGACCTATACATAGAATGCTTCCGCCGACGTGCACAGGCAGAAATTGTGGAAAAACAACATCGCCTGCCTCACAACCTAAGTCGTGCAGAACGCAATGCTATCCACAGCCTCAGAAACAACCCTGACATCATAATCAAAGAGGCTGATAAAGGAGGTGCTGTTGTCATCATGGACAGGTCTGACTACCAAAAGGAGGCTACCAGACAACTCTCCAACACCAATTTCTACAGGCCACTTCCCTCAGATCCCACTGAAGAATATACTAAGAAACTGCACCATCTACTCAGGACACTCCCCACAGGAACACAGGAACAAATTAACATACTCTTAGAGCCCCAACCAGGGTTATTCTATCTATTACCCAAGATCCACAAACCTGGAAATCCTGGACACCCCATCATCTCGCGCATTGGCACTCTCACTGAAGGACTGTCTGGATATGTGGACTCTCTACTCAGACACTATGCTACCAGCACTCCCAGCTATCTCCGTGACACCATCAACTTCCTGAGAAAACTACAATGCATTGGTGATCTTCCAAAAAACACCATCCTAGCCACCATGGATGTAGAGGCTCTCTACACAAACATCCCACACAGAGATGGAATACATGCTGTCAGGAATAGTATCCCTGATGATGCCACAGCACAAGTGGTTGCTGAGCTCTGTGACTTTATCCTCACACACAATTATTTCAAATTTGGTGACAATATATACCTCCAGACCAGTGGCACCGCTATGGGCACCCGCATGGCCCCACAGTATGCCAACATCTTTATGGTTGACCTGGAACAACGCTTCCTCAACTCTCATTCACTCAAGCCCCTTCTCTATCTATGCTTCATTGATGACATCTTCATCATCTGGATCCATGGGAAAGAAACTCTGGAAGAATTCCACCATGATTTCAACAGCTTCCACCCCACCATCCACCTCAGCCTGGACCAGTCTACATGAGAGGTCCACTTCCTAGACACTATGGTGCAAATTAATGACGGCCACATCAACACCACCCTATACCAAAAACCTACTGACAGCTATGCCTACCTTCATGCCACCAGCTTCCATCCCAGACACACCACACGATCCATTGTCTACAGCCAAGCACTGAGGTACAGTCTACAGCCTCAGCCAAGAACTGAGGTACAATCGTATTTGCTCCAACCCCTCAGACAGAGACCAACACCTACAAGATCTCCACCAAGCTTTCTCAAAACCACAATACCCGCACAAGGAAATAAGGACACAGATCAACAGAGCCAGATGTGTACCCAGAAACCTGCTGCTGCAGGACAAGCCCAAGAAAGAAAACAACAGAACACCACTGGCCATCACCTACAGTCCTCAGTTAAAGCCTCTCCAACGCATCATCAGTGATCTACAACCCATCCTGGACAACAATCCCTCACTCTCACAGGCCTTGGGAGGCAGACCAGTCCTGGCCGACAGACAACCCGCCAACCTCAAGCACATTCTCATCAGCAACAGCACACCGCGCCATAATAACTTTAACTCAGGAACCAATCCATGCAACAAACCTTGATGCCAATTCTGCCCACATATCTACACCAACACCACCATCACAGGACCTAACCAGATCAGCCACACCATCACTGGTTCATTCACCTGCACATCTACCAATGTAATATATGCCATTATGTGCCAGCACTGTCCCTCTGCTACGTACATCGGCCAAACTGGACAGTCCCATTGGAAAAGGATAAATGGACACAAATCAGATATCAGGAATGGCAATATACAAAAACCTGTAGGAGAACACTTCAATCTCCCTGCACACACAATTACAGATTTAAAAGTCACTGTATTGCAGCAATAAAACTTTAAGACCAGACTGCAAGGAGGAATTGCAGAGCTGCAATTCATTTGCAAATTTGATACCATCAACTCAGGACTGAATAGGGATTATGAATGGCTAGCTAACTACAAGAACAGTTTATCTTCGCTTGCTGTTCACACCTCCAATTCAGCTGCTAGAGGAATACCTCACCCTCCCTGATTAGAGATAACAAGCTGGTTCAGCCTCATTGGACTAACCCTGTTATCTCCAACCTGGTTCTTGCCTACCTATTTATCCCTGCCCCTGGATATTTCCACTGCAGGCATCCAACGAAGTGGGTATTAGCCCACAAAAGCTTATCTTTAATACTTTAGTTAGTCTTTAAGGTGCCACAGGGCTCTTTGTTTACAACAGGCTTATTGGCTGTTTTGGCAAGAACTGGTCCCCTGTAGATGAACACATAAAATTTCTTGCAACCATGCACTAACGCTAAAGCCTCCTTCTCAATTTGTGTGTCTTGACACTAAGCTTTAGTGAGTGCCCAGGAAGCACGTGCCATTGGCCTCCAGTGTTCATCGTCCTTTTATGACAAAGTTGCCCCTATGCGTTCCTTTGAGGACACCGTCTATCTCTTGAAGTCATAAAATCTAAGGAGAGCAGCCCTCTTAATTAGCTGTTTCAAGTTTTCAAATACCTTGTCTAGATTGGCATCCCATGTCCATTGATGATTTTTGTGACAGAGTGCTTGAAAGTTGCTGGTTTTAGCAGCCAAATGAGGTACAAACTTTCTACAAATTTGCTCATCTCTAAGAATCCTTTCACTCCTTTGTCTACTGGATGTGGCATGTTTGTAAATACCTGAATTATGTTTGGATCTATTTGTGAATCTTTCCCCCGATTATGATATCTCACACCTGAAATTTACATTTCTGCTTGGCTGAAGTAAAAATCTTAAATGAACCAAACTGTAGCATAGAATCTCTCTGGATAGTAATTCCATGCTCTAATAATAAGAATATATCAGTAGGGATATATTACTAACCACCTGACCAGAATGGTGATAGTGACTATGAAATGCTCAGGGAGATTAGAGAGGCTATAAGAATAAAAAAAATCAATAAGAATGGGGGATTTCAACTATCCCCATATTGACTGGGTGCATGTCACCTCAGGACGGGATGCAGAGATAAAGTTCTTGACACCTTAAATGATTGCTTCTTGGAGCAGTTGGTCCTGGAACCCACCAGAGGAGAGACAATTCTTGATTTAGTTCTAAGAGGAGCACAGGATCTGGCCCAAGAGATTAATATAGTTGGACCACTTGGTAATAGCGACCATCACATAATTAAATTTAACATCCCCGTGTCGTGGAAAACACCACAGCAGCCCAACACTGCAGCACTTCATTTCAGAGAGAGGGACTATACAAAAAATGAAGATGTTAGTTAAACAGAAATTAAAAGGTACAAAGCCAATAGTGAAATCCCTACAAGCTGCGTGGAAACTTTTTAAAGACACCATAATAGAGGCTCAACTTAAATGTATACCCCAAATTAAAAAACACAGTAAGAGAACCCAAAAAGCGCCATCATGGCTAACCAACAAAGTAGAAAGCAGTGAGAGGCAAAAAGGCATCCTTTAAAAAATCAAAGTTAAATCCCAGTGAGGAAAATAGAAAGGAGCATACACTTTGGCAAATGAAGTGTAAAAACATAAATTAGGAAGTCCAAAAAAAGACTTTGAAGAACAGCTAGCCAAAGACTCAAAAAGTAATAGCAAAATGTTTTAAGTGAATCAGAAGCAGGAAGCCTGCTAAACAACCAGTGGGGCCACTGGATGATCGAGATGCTAAAGGAGCATTCAAGGATTATAAGACCATTGCAGAGAAACTACATGAATTCTTTGTATCAGTCTTCATGGCTGAGGATGTGAGGGAGATACCCAAACTTGAGCCATTCTTTTTAGGTGACAAATCTGAGGAACTGTCCCAGATTGAGGTGTTATTAGAGGAGGTTTTGGAACAATTTGATAAATTAAACAGTAATAAGTCACCGGGACCAGATGAGTTCTGAAGGAACTCAAGTGTGAAATTGCAGAACTACTAACTGTAGTTTGTAACCTATCATTTAAATCAGCTTCTGTACCAGATGACTGGAGAACAGCTAATGTGACGCCAATTTTTAAAAAGGCCTCCAGAGGTGATCCCAGCAATTACAGACCGGTAAATCTGACTTCAGTACCAGGCAAACTGGATGAACTATAGTAAAGAACAAAATTGTCAGACACAAAGATGAACATAATGTGTTGGGGAAAAGTCAACATGGTTTTTGTAAATGGAAATCATGCCTCGCCGATCTACTAGAATTCTTTGAGGGGGGTCAACAAGCATGTGGACAAGGGGGATCCAGTGGATATAGTGTACTTAGATTTTCAGAAAGCCTTTGACAAGGTCCCTCACCAAAGGCTCTTAAGCAAAATAAGCTGTCATGGGACAAGAGGGAGAATGGCAGTCACAAAAGCAGTATCCTCCATATAGTATATTAAAATGTGTGCTACTCTTATCTAAGGGGATTTGCCAAAATCCTGCTTATGCAGCCCTAGAGTTCTTTTATAGTTCTCTAGTAGGCTCAGAAACCTCTTGCCTTGAATGAAGAATGGGTAATGTACATTGTTGCTTTGAAGTCAATACCTCTTTCCTATGTATGCTCAGGTAAATTAGTACAGTAGTATTAAATAACATAAGACAACCATCCATTCAAACCATCAGAGCACTCCATTAGGGTACAGACAATTTAAGCTTTTGAAGACAATATAAATAATATTATTTCCTGCACTATCTTGCAACTTTGATCTTAATGTTTACTGAACCATCTGCATGCATGATATAATGTATTAAGATGTGAAAGCGAATTAGCATCCACAAGCTAATCCAGTTATGTTGTTAACAGCTAACAAGGTATAGGTAAACACAGACAAATATAATTAGTACCTACCTCTAATTCTCTAACAATACCAAACTCTCATCCATTTAACATGGCTTCAATAACTATCTACAAGGAATGGCGCTGTTTACCACTTCAATATTTCCCTAATATGTCCTTAAAGGTTGATTTTGGGTCACTTAGGCTGCTCGTTGTTTAACCCTTTCTGACAGTGTCACGGGCATATTCTTACTGTCTTGTCCAGGTTCAAATCTGGATCTGCCAACCGTCTTTTTCTGATCTTTGGCTCTCAAAATCCCATCACTGTTTTGATCTCTAATTATTGTATCTGTGAGTTGTCCATGATTACGTTTGGCTCAACTGTTTGAGATGCAGCATACATTCTTCAAATGACTCCCCTTCTCTCTGAGTTGTTACGTGACATTTATATTTTTCAAAAAGTTTCACTTGTTTAGGATGTGCAGTAGTTGTATGACATGCTCGCTCTGCTTGACTGAAGTGCATACTATTATAAACATCTAGTGCTGCCAGCTACGTAATATTTAAAAGAAATAGCTACCTGCTGCTTATTTTCTTTTTCAGCAAAGACACTCACTTGCATGTACAGGTTGAATCTTTGTTGAACCTCTTCCAGTTATCTGATGCACTGCCAGCGAATGTCAACTCCATTAGAGCTCTCAACCAGTCCATTTTCATTATCTCTTTTGTCCTGTACTCTGTTCTCCTGTCACTCTTATCCATCCAATCCGGGGGCTACAAAATGTTTGTAGTTTCTGCATAATGAGATTCAATCAGGACTTTAGGAAGATCAGAAAAGGTGATGTATTATAAATTCAGCTCAGCAATTCTGGGAAGGGTATTATTGCTCAGGTGGCTGTATCAGAACTACTTGCGGTTCACCCTAATGCATCTATACAACTAAGCTGAGTGCAGCCTTGAAAGGGACCTATCTTCACACAAGGTTCCATCTACACTGCAGAACAAACCATGTTTTCACACTGTGTATGTCTACACTGGAACTGGAGATGTAATTTCCAGTGCGGATAGTAACACCTGCACTAAAAATATCAGCGCTGCCATGGCTGCAAGGGTTCTGACACAGTAGGCATTCCTGAGTATATATCCGGCCACTCTTGCAGCTGTGAATGCAATTTTATTTTTAGCTTGATCAGAGCTAGCACAGGTATGTCTACATGAGTTGGAAATTACACCTCCAGCTCCAATGTGGACACATCCTGTGTTGGGGGACATGTTAATATCATGTCTTCCTGACACCAATTTCATAGCATAGATGGGACCCTATCATGTGTCGGGAGACTACATGGCTCCCAACCATGGTAGTTTCTAAAATGTGGATGAGATCTGAGTTTGCCAAAGAACTCCTGAACCTGTTCATGAACTCAAGCTGGGCTTTGAACCACACCGACCCAATGTGTGGTTTAGTTTCGACACCACATAAAATTTGCCATTTTCCATGCTGCAGACAAAGCAGACAAAACTCGGTGGTTTCAAGAAAAACTTGGGGGCTGAACTTACATGAATCACAGGCAAAGCCACGGTTGACACACTCCTGTGAACTTGCAGCCTCTGAGTTGTGTGCAGCTGTGGTTTGGTTTCTAATCTTCCGGTGTAGAAGTCGGTTGAGAGAGGGGATCAGCTGGAATCACTTGTTTGCTGGGCTGGAGGAGACCGAGATAATGTATGCCTTTATCCATCTGCAAGGAGCTGCCGGAGCTATTGCAGGGCTTGGATGACCTCATTCTTCCTTTGGTCTTCATTGTGGTCTTGATACTGGGCTATGAAGAGAACAAGAAAACAAAACCAAAAAAAACCTGTCTGACTTCCACAAACAAACATTGCCTTCAACTGTGGTAAATAGTCAGAGGTTAAGTGATGCAGAGAACAAACTTCATAACTTCCTGGACACTTGTTGGAAGACAGGTCCAGCCAGGAACAGAGGAATAGGATCAGGCCAATAGTTCATCTAAACCAGTATCCTGTGTCACAGCCAGGGCTTCGGTGGTCAGGCTTAGCAGTCAGGGCTGGTGAAAAAGCCCCGGGGCCTAGGTCAGGGATCAGAGTCTATGAGTGGTAGCCTGAGTTCAGGACTGGGATCAGGATCCTAGCACCGATGCCAAAGGGCAGGTACAGTGACAGAGTTCAAGGGGCAAAGTCAGGGTCAGAGTTCAAGCACGGAAGCCAGGGATCAAACTGAAGTCAGAGTCCCAGTACCAAAATCAGGGGTCAAAAGCTAGAATCCCAATACTGGCGCCAAGGAGCAAAGCCAGAGTCAGGGTCCAAGTCCTAAAGCCAGGGGCTGGGATTGGGATCGGAGTTCAAGGGGGGAAGCTGAGGGTCCGAGACAGGATTAGGAGTCCAGGAGCAAGCAAAGAGGCAAGGTCCATCTCTGTGGCCAGCAAGGGAGTCCACCTCATTGCCCAGAGACTTCCTGGAATTCCTCTGGGGCTTAAATAGAGCGCATAGACCAATCAGGAGCCAGGAAGGAAGCTATCAATCCAGCCTCGGAGGTGGTACTTCCTGTGGCGTTTACCTCCCCAGGTTCTATGTGATAGTGTCGAAGAAGCCTTACCATGGCTGTCAGCTAGCAGCGTGGAGGAGTCAACCGTTCCACAGAGTTGGTTTCTGTCCCAGCAGAGCCTCATGTCCTGTCTCTCATAGCGTCCAGCACCAGATTCCTTGGAGGAAGGTGCCTCCTGGGCAATTATGGAATAAATTACTAGAGGAAATTTCTGCCTAACCCCAAAGGTTGCCAGTTGAGAGAGGGGATCATTGATGTATGAGTGTCGATGTAATTTAGTCCCATTTTAAGGCAGGTCAGTGTAAAATAGCCGTAGTGCAAATGGAAATCAGGCTATGGTTGCCACGCATCCAGGTTTTACCCAGACAGTCTGGTTTTTGCCTTCTGTGTCCAGGTGCCATTTAGGATTGCAAGGGGTCTGGTTTTCGACTGGAAAGTCCGGTTGAAAAGGGGACCTGGCCACTCTAAATCGCATCCAAACCGAGAGTCCAGTTACTGTAGGGCGCGGGGTCATTAATCCGCCCCAGCTCCTGCTCAGCCAGGACCTGCCTGCAGGCAGGTTCCTTGAGACAAGCCAGCAAGCGACAGGAGGAGCGAGCAAAGGGGGTGGGGTCTTGGGGGAAGAAGTGGAGCAGGGGCGGGGCCTTGGGGGAAGAGGTAAAGAGGAGGTGGGGCCTTGAGGGGAAGAGACGGGACATGGGTGGGTTCCTCAGGGGTTCGGTTACCAGCAATGAGAAAAGGGGGAACCCTAAATCAGACCCTAGACTTCAGTGGACCCACCCTTAATTTGGTGTAAGCCAAGAGGTGGATTATGCCCCTAATTTGTAGCTGCAGTACCCAGCAAACAGAATCATCTCGGTTTACAGTTACAGCACAGTTTAAAAGGCCCAATGAAAAAGAACCAAGATTCCTTTGGAGATAGGAGCTGATTCAGTCCCTGGCTTTCTCTCCCTTTCTCTTTCAGGCACGAGTGTGTGAACAAAACCCGCGGAGGAAAACAGTGATGCACAACGCTAGTCTAAGGACAAGCCTACACTTCAAACACTGAACCGGCGCAGCTGCACCTCTGAGCACCTGTAGCTCTGTGGAGGGGGCACCAGAGCGGCAGGAGCAGTTGCCCACCCATAAAGCCAGCCCTGGCCCCATCCCCATACCGTGCTCACCCCTGTGCTCCCCTCACATCTGTGCTGCCCACTACTCTCCGGCGGCCCAGCTCTGAAGGCAGAACCTCCATCAGCAGCAGCGCAGAAGTAAGGGTGGTAACACCGCAACCGCACCTACAATAGCCTTGTGACCCCCACCTACAACTCTCTTTTATGTCAGGACCCCCTTGGTTATAACACCCTGAAATTTGAGATGCAAATATCTGAATCCATGAAATTGACGATTTTTAAAACCGTAGAACCGTGAAATTGGCCAATATGGACCGTAAATTTGGTAGGGCTCTAATAATGAGATTTCCCTTCCTTTGTGCAGTGCTTTGAAAGTTGTGGGTAAAAGTGGTACGAAAGAACTATGTATGATTTTCTCCTGAGAACCACAACTGTGAATGCTTCTTTAATTTTACCCTGGATCTGAGTACTGGAGAATAATACAGGATTTGAGCCGCCTTCAATTTTTTGAGCTCTGTCACTGTGGCATTGACAATAATCCATCTGCTGTGTATGTATCTAAGGACAGTGAATGATATAAAGATGGATTGTATGTCATTTTTCTGCAATTATTTTATTTTTCTTCTATACTTAGAATAAGAACATAAGACCAGCTATGCTGGGTCAAACCAATTGTCCACCTAGCCCAGTATCCTGTCTTCCAGCAGGGCCCAGTGCCAGGTGCTTCAGAGGGAATGAACAAAACAGGACAATTTATGAGTGATTCGTCCTCTGTTGTCGAGTCCAGACATCTGGCAATCAGGTGTTTGGGCAGAGGTGAGAGTAACTTAAAGGACTTACCGGTACACTGGAGTCCTAAGCAGGGGGCAGGACCTCAACCGGAAGAGGTGGGGTCTTTAAATCCCCGGGCCCTTTAAATTGCCCCCAGAACCCCAAGGGTCCCGGCTGCTGCTGCGACTCCAGGGCTGTGTCAGTGGGCTTCTGGCAGTGATTTAAAGGACCTGGGGCCTTAATAATCAGGGGCGGTTAATGGAACAACTTTACATAATTGCCAATAGCTAATGACCCACAGCCAGGCGCTGCTTAAGATGTGTAACGTGATGAGTTCAAAGCACCATTCTTTAACTGAAACCTTCCACATGAACTCACTGGGAAGGCTGCTCTTGTAAGTTATTTGCAAGCAATTTGCACAGCCTCCTGCAAATTAAGGTTGAGCCCTGACTTGATCGACATTGCTTGGGCACTTAACTTTATGCACGTCCGTAAGTGTCTGTGGAACGGCTGTCATGCTGAGGATTGGAGTGGGGACTCCCAAGCGAAAAGCACCATCTGCTACAGCTTGAGCTAAACCCCATCTCATTGGTGCTGTACCAAATTCATATCCTTTGAGAATGATAGGGCAGTTGCTGTGACACGCGGTCACCAGAGGGCTACATTTGCAGGATCAGGACCTAGTTTTTCAAGTTTTCTTTCCACTCTTCAAGACTAAAGACTTACCTAGACATAGCCCTGGTCTACACCGCGGTGGGGATGGGGATTGATCTAAGATACGCAACTTCAGCTCTGAGAACAGCGTAACTGAAATCAGCATACTTAGATCTACTCATTGCGGCATCTTCACAGCGGTGAGTTGACTGCTGTCCCCGCCCCCTGCCCCCCCAGTCGACTCCGCCTGCACCTCTCTTGGCGGTGGAGTAGAGGAGTCGACAGGAGCACGCTCGGGGATCGATTTATGGCATCTAGACTACACGCGATAAATCAACCCCCGACAAATCGATCTCACAATGTCGAGCCCTGCCAGAATGTAGACATGCCCACAAACTCTATCAAGGTAATGACATTGGTTTCTAAATGGATTACATTAGACTGGGGTAACCCCCTCGCATGGGCACTTGCACTCTGTCTAAGGGAAGCTAACTTGCTAGTAGCCAAAGCCAGTAGGCCAGGTTCAAAATGACGAAAGTGTGTGCAAGCAAGAGTTTGCACCAATTGAACTAAATTAATTGAAAAACACACATTCAGTTAAACCAGTAACTCTCTGTGTAGACCAGGCCCCCAGCCCACCAGTGAGCAATGCCAAGTCTGGTGTTCTGTAGGCCACACACACGGACACCAAGATTTACCATCTGCCTTGCTTCACCTTGGCTAGGGAATATTTTGGAGAGGCCTTTTTCTGGTATCTTTATTAGCGTTTGTAGCCAATAGCACCCCAGTATACCAGACTTTATACACACATAAAGGAGCCCCTGGCTGTAGAGTCTAGAAGATGTGGTTTATTTTGAACTGAATTATTAGAGCCTAGAGTCACCGTAGCTGTCACCTCCTTCACCGCTGTTCTGCCAAATGGAGTTCTGATCCATCTCAGGCTTGGTCCATCCCCTGCAGAAGTGTCCCTCTGTCTTTCCCCTCTGGAGTGGCCATGTTTATCCTTATCTGACTACTACACGAATCCTTTTCAGTGAAGGATTTTTCTGGGGGCTGAAAAAAGCAGTGGCTTCAGATAGCAAGACGGCGATTTTAATTAGATGGTTTGAATAATACCTGCCATTTGAAAAAAGCCCCTCTTGGACTGCAGTTTTCATGATGGAGCGGCCTCTCGCTTTCTATTGGCTGCAATGCAACATGATTATTAGTGTCAAAGGAATGAAATTACTGTGAAGCACGCTGCCTTTTTGAAACCCATTAGTGTCCACGGTCCTTGTTACTGAACTGGTAAGCTACAGTACGGTATCAGATATGAGATAAAATGGACTTATTAATAATGTTGCTTTTCACGTCTACACTTTTCATCTAAGGATCTTGAAGCACTTTGCAAACATTTGTTAATTAAAGCTCATTGCATTCCAATGGAGAAGGCAAGTATTATTGCCA
The DNA here is from genome assembly GCA_007922305.1 of Dermatemys mawii. Taxonomy (NCBI): domain Eukaryota; kingdom Metazoa; phylum Chordata; order Testudines; family Dermatemydidae; genus Dermatemys; species Dermatemys mawii. The sequence goes on along the minus strand of ML677391.1, from coordinate 3,043,318 downwards.
GGCTCACAAGAAGTGAAACCAGTTGACTACCGCCAATGTTTTGAAACTTAGATGCCTAAAGGCCTGATCCAAAAGCCCTTTGCAATCAGTGGGAGTCTTTCCCTTGACTCCACTGGGCTGTGGATCAGGCACGTAAATAAATGTCTTGATTTTCTGAGGTCCTGAGAACAATCAGCTCTCATTAAGATGAATGGAAGAAGAAGTCAAAAAATACATAGGAAGTCTCTTCTAAGGCCTGGTTTACGCTAGTGGGGAGGGTCAACCTAAGATACACAACTTCAGCTACGTGAATACCGTAGTTGAAGTCAATGCATCTTAGGTAGACTTACCTGCCATCCTCACGGCAGCAGCGGTCGATAGTGGGCTCCCCCGTCAACTCTGCCTTGCACCTTATGGCGAGCTGAAGTTCTGGAGTCGATGGGAGTGCCTCTGGGGATCAATTTATCACATCTTGATGAGACACAATAAATTGATCCCCAAAAGATCGATCTCTACGCATTGATCCAGCTGCTAGTGTAGACAAGACCTAATAGTACTTCTAGCTTGATCTGGAAGAGTAGGTCTTGAGATAGCAAGATTCTTCTTTGAATGGTTGCATGTCTATTCCACTATAGGCATGTGTGTGCCCCATGCACAGATGTCAGAGATTTTTCCCCTCAGTGCTACCCATCAGGATGGCTCAGGTGCCCTCTGACACTGCATGTATGTGCTGGTATAAGAGAGCGAAGCCACCCCAGACCCCGCTCAGTTCCTCCTTACTGCCGGTGATGGTTGTTGGAGCAATTACAGACTGGATTAATTCATAGAATTGTAAGACTGGAAGGGATCTCGAGAGGTCATCAGGTCCAGTCCCCCGCACTCAAGGCAGGACTAAGTATTATCTAGACCATCCCTGACAGGTGTTTCTCCAACCTGCTCTCAAAAATTTCCAGTGATGGAGATTCCACAACATCCCTAGGCAATTTATTCCAGTGCTTAACCACCCTGACAATGAAGAAGTTTTTCCTAATGTCCAATCTAAACTGCCCTTGATGCAATTTAAGTCCATTGCTTCGTGTCCTGTCCTCAGAGGTTAAGAAGAACAATTTTTCTTCCTCCTCCTCCAAACAGACTTTTATGTACTTGAAAACTGTTGTCATGTCCTCTCTCAGTCTTCTCTTCTCCAGACTGAAAAAAAAAATGTTTTTTTCAATCTACCCTCTAAATCAGGGGTGGGCAAACTTTTTGGCCCGAGGGCCACCTGGGGTTGTAAAATGGTATGGAGGGCCGGGTAGCATGGAGAAGATTTGTCCACCTCTGTAAATTTGTTTGAGATAAACAGATGAAAGACGCTAGAAAGGCCAACTTCAGTGAAGTCACCTGGCCTGCACTAAGCCTAAATTAAGTCAGAATCTGGTGCTATTAATAAAATGTCAATGCACACATTTAAGAAAGACCTGTTCTAATTCATAAAGAGAGCCAATAAAATAATGCTGACTTCCTGTTTTATGCCTCTGAGACTGCTGTTGTGCAAATAATAGACTAGGACCAAAACTCATACAGTAAAACCAAAGTAATTTCCTAATTAAGCCTCGGTGTGAATAATGAGGACTAGGCATGTTCAGAGTGGAGGCAGATCACAGTTTGCGTACACAGGAGGGCTCATTAAAAGCTTTTCAGCTGCCGCTTTAAAATTCATCTGCTCCATAATGAATATCTGCTGCCTCAAGGTTGCTGCCACTGAAGATTTTCGACATACACAGGGTACGATGCCCCGATCCTGGTGCACAAAAGACTCCAATTGAGTTCAACAGATTCTTTGTGTAAGGATGGATGTAGCAAGCCCAACATGTAAAATGTGAAGAGGTCTTTATTGAGCTGTGTTTAAAGTTACTCAGGTCTTTTTCTCGAGTTGATAGGGTTAACTTAGTACTCTGTAAAGCAGTGGTTCTCAATCTGCAGCCCGTGGGCTGCTTGCTGCCCAATCAGCACAGAGCTGCGGCCCATGTGACATCCTCAGGGCCATACAGGTAGTATTGGGTGCAGACTACTTATTACACTGTGGGCCTCACATGCAGCCCACAGTGGCAAATAGGTTGAGAACCGCTGCTGTGAAGTATCTGAATACTTTAAGTGTTTTCCTCCAATATGCATTACTCTGCATTTATCGGCTTGGAATGTCATTTGTCATTGCGTTGCTCATTCACCGAGCTCATTTCGATCTCTCTCAAGTCCTCCCAGCCCTCTCAAATGAAACTTTTTCCAATTCAAGTAATTCAAAGGGAAACCAAATTGCTCACTCTAGTTTGTAATTGACATTTCCTGTCCGTTACCAGTTTTAAAAGTCCCAGAACAAAGCAAAAATTTCGGTTCAACACAAATGAACATTTTTGTTTTCGTTCCATTTTTTTGTCATCAAAAAAATCAAACTTTCCCACAAAACATTTTGAATGAAATCCAATTTATTTTGTGGAAATAAAATTGGATTTTTCAACCAGCCACTTAAAAAACACAATCTCAGTCTCTAGTCTTGTGTTGACCTTTTTCTTCTTCCGGTTTGTTGGGGGTCTCAGACAAATCAAGTTGACAAAGGCAATGCAAATACCTACAGAGATGGGTTTATCACATCAGTACACAAAATCCAAACCGAAGACCATACACTTCTTTTTCTAAGAAGCCTGGCTCTTTTGCCATCTCTCTGGTTTTGATCTCGGTGTTGAAATAACTCTATTCCAAGAAGCTGTCAAGCAGTGTCATACCGGATGCTTCTTAACATTCTCCCTTTTGTATGTAGCAGCCAAGATAGAATCATAATAAGCTATAATTGTGGCACGCTTTCTCCTGCATCACTTCGACATATATCACTTGTCTGAGGCTTGAATAATGACATCCTTTCTTCATGGTGTTGCCAATTTGCCCTGCTAATGTACAGAGAATGGACAGTAAAATGAATGAAATATAAATGCATTTCAGGCATCTTATTCTAGGTGACTTTCAATTACCTGCAATAAATATTTTTTATCTTATTTTAATGCGAAAGGAGTTTTAGAAAGTTTAGCTCTTGGCATGAGGGAGGCTAAGAGTTCAACTAATCACACTTTCAAACTCACAACTTTGCTAATACCCTTTAGCCAAGGCTATAGCTCAACAGACCGGAAGGATGCTCTGGGGATGCATCAATTTAGGGTGCACCTTCTCCAGGAAAAAGCCTGTGCACTTAACTCAGATTAGCTGGTGCTGTGAGTGGCACCGTGCACAAGCACTGTGAAGCAGAAGTGTCAATAACCAGGTCTTGGATAAACCTTTAGGGGAGCAAGGGAGGGAAGTTCTGTATCTTTCACTTTCCACTGTGACTATACCAGCAATGGCACCTCTGTGTGTTTTATCTGTAGCCTGGCGTGGAATGCTTGAGCCACGTAAGGCGGAGAGAGAAGAGGACTTGGGATGACATGTTCAGTGAGATCCTGCAAGTTAGTACTGCATCAGACTGTGAAGAGAGGGCCTGGAGGATGAGTGTGGCAGACTGTCTGGTGAAGGAAAGAGCGAACAGGAGAAAAGTTCAGGAAAAGGAGAGGGAGACACACCAGGGCATAATCTCTGGCAGCAAAGACAGATGCAGCAGACTCCTTTGGACCTACAGGTTCAATAATCCTGTGCTCGCCACCATTTGCAATCCATGAAGAACTCCATTACTGCACCTCATAGACATTAAGGTCAGAAGGGACCATTATGATCATCTAGTCTGACCTCCTGCACAATGCAGGCCACAATCTGACCCACAGATTTCTGCCCCAGATCCTTTAATGGCCCCTAAAGTGCTTTTAACAGGTGCAAAAAGTTGTATGGACTTTCATTTCAGTTTAACTTGAAGCTGGTCCTAATCGACATAAAGTACACTCAAATAAGAGTGGCCATGCAGCCTTTTGTTCCTGTTTAATTCAACTGGAGCAAGTTTATACCCTTGAGCTCTGTAAATACTGGGAGAGAAGAGAGAGTGTATTTGCGGGGATTGGAATTGACTGAAAGTTTGAGCGTGTGCCATTGCGCGCACAAAGGCAGTGACTGTGCAGATTATGGATATTTTAGCTAACACAGTTGCCGTCTCATGATTTTATTATGAAGCTCAAGGTATCTTCTGTTTTTCTTAAAGCCCCGGCGCTGGGAGCGAGAGTCTGACCTTTCCCTTAAAAAAAAAAAAGTTCAGGGAAACACCTGGAAACACAAAGTGAGCGCCCTCTGGAGGCTCAGAAACCACAAAGTCAAATAAAGCTTTATTGTCTTTAAAAATCTTGATTTTTAAACCAGTCGCATAATTTTGGAGAGTCTGACTCATGATTTTTGAACACATGGAATTGCCAGGGCTGGAGAGTCTAGGAACACATTCCTCTGCTGCATGTAAGTTTGCTCTCCTAGGTCATATGCTCTGAATCGAACATCTGACTTACTGGGTTTTCCAGGTGCTGAAGGTGAACTCTTCTTCCTCGCACAATCAAACCCTTTCTCAGCAGCATTTATGTGTCTTTTGCATTTGCACTACTGCACAGAAGCAGTTTCCAGAGGCTCCTTTTCAATCAAACTAACACATGATCTTTAAAACCCAAGAGAAAATTAGTGGCAAGCGTGAAACTTACTTAGAATGAGTTAAGGCCAAAAGACTAAATAAAATTGAACTTTTTTAAAAAAATTCCCTTTAATCCCTTAGAGAGATTAATTGTGGTTTGTCCTTCCCACGTCTCCAAGATGCTCTTCTGAAAGCACGCAAAGTTCAAGCCATAGCATTTATGCCCTTTTAGCGGAATAAAAACAACCGTCGCTAGGGTTTTTGGGGGAGGGAGAGTGAGGTGCGGGGAGGAGGTCAGTACATAAGAGAATAAATGATGAAGTTTGGAGGATTTCTCTGAAAAATTATAGCAGTCTTTTCAAGGCCAGTGGGGCAAGCTGATTTGCAGAAATTGTTGAAAGAATAAAGATACGTTTCTGGATCAGACTTGATATGGTGTTTCTGTTAGAGCTGGGGTTTTTTGGGTGTCCTCTACATAAAAAAGAGGATTTCATATACATTTACAAGCTTTTTGGCTCCTTTTGATCTGCAATGATTAGGTGCAGGATGGTTTTCATCTATTCATTCTTCCTTCACTCTTCAAACCGATCGCGGAAGAGACTTCAAGAGTTGGTCTCTGATGCTCAGAATCACACCACCGAACTTTTAGGCATCTAGAAAAATCTCAGGAACAGCCTTGAAATCCACAGAGCCTCCGCTAGGTACCTAGGCACCTTGTACCATGAATGGGGAGAGGTGGGCACCTCTGAGTGCGATTCACAAAGCCAGCACACTGGGTGGGGAGTGGCCTAAGCTAGCCAATGGGAGATGCCAACCAGAGGGGTGTGCGCGAAGCCTCACGCCGGTGTTCAGTAGCTAATCTCTGCTTGTGATTCACGAATGGGAGAAAATAGGCATTCGGTTGCCTAAATTGCATGTGAGGTCCCATTCATCAGGTGCCCAACTCCACATAAAACAGCCTGGGAGCGGTAGGCAGCTAAATTCTCTGTAAGCAGCATGACCATGAGGGCACTCAGGGAACCCAATCCCGGCTGGAACTGCTGCAGCTGGGGGGTCAAGCACCTCTCCCCCAACCCACACCCAGCCCCAACCCGGATCTGCCGCGGCCAAGGGATGGGCACCCTGGCCCCAACCCAACCCAGCCCAGTCCATCACACATCACCGCCATACGGGTGCACATAGAATCCTAGAATATCAGGTTGGAAGGGACCTCAGGAGGTATCTAGTCCAACCCCCTACTCAAAGCAGGACCGACCCCAACTAAATCATCCCAGCCAGGGCTTTGTCAAGCCTGACCTTAAAAACCTCTAAGGAAGGAGATTCCATAGCAAAATTAATTCTGCACCTGGGTAGGAAATATTAGCGGGGACACTGGGAAGCAGCCCTTTCATGACCTTTAGCCTAGTGGTTAGTGCCTACTCCAGGATGCTGGAAATCCCTGGTTTGAGTCCTGTTATGTGACTGAGGAAGAGAACGAATCTGCCACCACTCAGAGAGCCTTAACCACTAAGCTGTAGAGCCCTTCTAACTCTTTCCTAATTAATATGTAAATTATTTAATGAAAGTGGAACAATTCCAACAGGACCGACTGAGGGAGCCCGACACCAGAATGTCCCCTATCCTAGTGGTTAGCAGGGTACTATCAGCCCCTTTGGTAGTCCTGCTCTGTGGACCCTTCCCACTTTTACCCTTCCCCAAGCCCCACTGTATGCTACCTAGTGCCTAAGACTTAACCTTAGTGGTGCAGTTGAAATGCACAACCTTGTCTTCTACTGCAAGCTCCTTGGATCAGGAGACACGTCGATGTCCAGCAGCCAGATCCTCAGCCGACGTAAGTTGAAATCCGTAGAGTTGAGGAGCAGGCTGATACGTTTGTGAATCGCCATGTAACTTTACAAGGCTCTTCAAATGCTCTGGACTTGTAGTCAGTGTTGAAATCCTCCGCCCCTGAGAAGCGTGTCTCTGACAGATTGAACATCCCTATTGATTTTGATCGCGACGGGTGATTTGTAGCGGGGGGAGTCTCAACGCCAAACCCCTGAGCTTCAGCATAGTTTAAATCCAGTGACACACTTTGCAGAGAGGGTCTCTTTCTAGCTATTCGGTTCGTTTGGCTAACGAGATCTGATCTTTGTCAGCGATGGCCCCCTCACCCAATCAGCCATTTCCCTTAAATCAAGAGATACCAAATACTTGCCATGTGCTTGTGTCATAGACAGGGCATTCAGAACAGCGATTTAATGAGTTTATTTTATTGCCTTACAAATATTCCCTGGCTCGGTGTTATCACAGAGTGGGAGCATCTTAGCAACGGGAGTGTTTCCATTTGGGGATGGTTTTTTTAAAAATCATTTTAAACCTCCCTAGAGACTTTATTAGAGCTTCCTGTAAGAAGACAGGGAGTCTAATACAGTGAATCGGAGTAAATCAGGGGCTTAGAATTTCACACACAGGGCTTGACTTTATATAGGAAACACATTCCCGTCCCCCAGCCCATAAAACAGGCCCTGGGATAAATGGCCCATGTGTCCATAAATAGAGACGCAGCGTTTCATTTCTATGGCTTTCTGTCTGATGAGTCAGAGCGCTGGGAAAGGACAAAACCTCTGTGTCGGGCCCCGGCCCCATCCCAGCTGGAATAGGCAGGAACGGGTGTGCCCACGGGGACAGCCAACACGCTGCCTGGGGGACGCACTGAGGGCTGCTTGTGTGGTGGAATTCTGGTTATTGATGAATGGGCTGAACACACATTTCGCCCTTCGCCGGCTGCGGGAAAGCCAGGGCCTCGTTCAGCCCCATTACGCTTTCAGCGAGCCTGATGGAATAAGGCCAGCCAGACCTGTCTGTGGCGTCATCCCTGGGAAACATCTCCTGGGGGAACCTGCCTGGTCAGTCCACAGGAAACAAATCCTGAGGGACGGCGGCCCTCCGGAAGCATCTCCTGGCAGACCCACCTCCATCTCCATGGCCGTTGATGGAGGGAGGAACCAGGCGGCACTTGGAGTCTGATGTTCTATCGGGAACAAGCTGCCCACAAAGCTAAGCAAGTGCCTTGTGTTACGGATTCACTGGTCATGTCCTTTCTTGGCCCCATGTGGTCCTGGGGGGAACCCCCTTCAGAGAGTCACCCTTCTCGGGGTTCCACTCTCTCTCAGGAGTTCAACCCCTCCAGCCCCTGGAACCGCATCTTTCTGAGGCTTAGCACACCTGTTTCTCGCCTTGGGACCTCTCAGGGAATCCACTCGTTCTAGACCCCCGGGGCCTCCACTCCCAAAGGGAATAATGCCCCTGTCTTCTCTAGACCAGAGTGACTCTCAGTCAGCATAAAATCCCCCGCTGTGATGGGGCGGACTGGCCCCGCCCTAGCCCAGGCAGGAACAAGCCGGAAGCACTGGTAGCGGAAGTCCCACCCCCGCAGTACTGGGCGTGCTCCAAGTGCTCTGGCTGTATAAAAGGAGGGAGCTCAGCTCACTCGGGGCTGGCCGCCGGAGGAGAAGGACTTGCTGGGGAAGCTCCTGCAGAGGACCAGCCACAGCCACTGAAGGAGCTGGAGCCGGAGTCTGAGGCCTACTCTAACTGGCCTGAAGCCCAGGACTGAGAGTAGCCAGAGGGGACGCCTGACCCCACAGCCTGCAGAGGAACCGGAGACACCTGGGCGACACTATCGACAGACCCAGTAGGAAGTGACCCAGGGAGAGTGGCGGAGTGATACCTCCCACCCGGGGAGACTCAGCGTGTTTCAGTTGGACCCCCCTGCTGAGTCAGTGGCGAGGCGCAACGCCACTGTTAGGGCCCTGGGTCAGGGCCCGGTGGAGTCGGGTGGGCCCGGGCTCCGCTATCTGGGCCGCCACACCCCTCAGTGGGCGACCCGCCTCCCACTACTGACTCTGGCCACTAGGCCATATTGCCCCAAGCCAAGGGGACACCTACTGACTCTGGCCGCTAGGCTGTATTGCCCTAAGCCAAGGGGCACCTACTGACTCTGGCCGCTAGGCTTTATTGCCCCGAGTTGAGGGGCACCCACTGACTGTGGCCACTAGGCCGTATTGCCCCAAGCCGAGGGGCACTTACTGATTTTGACCAATAGGCCGTTCTATCCCGGCCCGAGGGGCCTTGAACTCTCACACCCCCACTTGGTCATACCTTGAGAGAGATGATCGCCAGTGACAGAGACAGGCAAGAAAAGGGGAAAAACCTTCTACTGCTGCCAAGAAGAGAACTCCCCTGTGGTCACAGGGAGAGAGTCGGAGACCAGTATCCTCCACATGAGGCACCCACAGGTGCAGGGGGAAGCCCAAAGCACCTGATCCCCAGAGCCACTACTGCCCATCGCAACATTGGGTTGGCTCCCCAGCCCCTGCTCCCCCAGGACCCAGGGCAGGCCTTGAGAACTCACCTGAGTCTCATCCTCGCGGTGTGAGGCTCCTGAAAGCTGTGAGGGAGGAGGGCAAAGAGCTGGTCACCACCATGGAGCAGGCCAGAGCGCTGCTAGAACAGGAGTGGACGGTGGAGGCCCACAAGTGCACTCTAGAGAAATACCCCCAGGAACAAGAGGCATCCCTGAATTTAAGGTGAGGCCTACAGACGAGCTGCTCAGCCAGGAGGTATCCTCCTAAACCAGTCTGTCCTCTGCCCCAGATATGGGGGGAGATGGATCTAGCCTTTCTTTGGAGAAGGACAGGGGGAAGGTTTAATAGATCCAGGGAGGATGGCCCCCTCAACATTTGCTTATTTAAAACAAGAAGTTAGTTGTTAAATGTTGTTGATCATTAATAGTTAATAGTTCTGTTCATTCTGTTTCTCTGTTATTACTTAAACACTCAGGACAATTTAAAGCACCATTTCTTGTCTCAAATGTCTCAGGGTAAATAAGCTTTTGTGCTGTGTTTAGGGAGCCATTTCCTAAAACAACAAATGGAAAATGTTATCCGCTGCTTCTGCTCTTCAGTTGCCGGCTACCGTTACCCGCCAGAGGATTCAGAGTCATACCAGCACACCCAATCGATCCAGACCTACTCTCCACCTGCCTCCGCTGTGGCTTCTACGCTGAAACCGGACCCGGACCAGATGTGAGAGAGTCTGAAAAAAAATCTCGGAGTGGAGTTTTTTCGTGTGGTTGGCCTACTCTGAACAGCACAGAAACCTGAGCTGGTGGGTGCACACCCCAAGTGCGGCTTTCACATTATTTAAAAAACAAAAAGCCAAAGGGCAGGGGAGTGTGTTGGCCGACACAACTCCTCCCAGCCCCCAAGAGAACCTACTGCATGAAAATCCCCTCTATGGTCTCCTTGGCCTCCTCCCCGCCATGGCTTCAAGGTCTTCCACCAAGCTGCTGGTGGCGTCCTCTGTCAGGCTGTTCCTAGGGAAGCCAGGGTCTTCATTCAGGGGCATGGAAGTCTCTCCACATACCCTGCCAAGAGACGTGTGCTCCTGTTGGCAGCTGTAGCATCGAAAAAGACACCTCCAGGCTATTCCAACAGGACCTATTGCTACCTCCTTTGGCACCTATGGTGGTACTTCCCTCCTGCTGTCGAGTTGCCTCCGGGTGGCAGGGATGTTGCTGTCATAGAATCATAGAATATCAGGATTGGAAGGGACCTCAGGAGATATCTAGTCCAACCCCCTGCTCAAAGCAGGACCAATCCCCAACTGAATCATCCCAGTCAGGGCTTTGTCAAACCGGGCCTTAAAAACCTCTAAGGATGGAGATTCCACCACCTCCCTAGGTAATTCATTCCAGTGCTTCACCACCCTCCTAGTGAAATAGTGCTTCCCGATGTAAGCAGTGTCAGGATGAGCTCTACCCAGACATCTGGTGGTAAATTGCACAACTTGCAGTGAGTTGTGGAAAAGAACTTTGGGGCTGATCTTATTTGCACAGGCACACCCACCACGCCCTTCTGAGCTCACAGCAGCCCAAATGGTCACTTCGGCTGCTGTGGGTCCCCCAGTTTCTCCGTTATTGGGGCAGAAATGACAAAGTGTTGTTCCCTTGCTTATGTGAATCGAGGACTGTGGACATGTACTTATGTACTTCTTTGTTATGATGGAGGGACTCACCATCATCTAGGTAGCACTCACTGGGCAAGGGACAGGGGTTCAAAAGTCACTGAATTTGAGAAAGAACATGGAAAAACAGCTATACTTCTTTGGGAGGGCCTGGTTTAAGGGCTCTACAGACATATTGTACTTTGTGTCTCTCTACTGTAGAATATCAGAGCTAATTTTTGATTCTATTAGAAATCTAGATTCAGCCTGCTGAGCTGACTTCACTTTGGGTCTAGTGATGCACCTGCACTAAGGCTTCCTGTACTAAAAGCTGAAATCCTTAAGAGCTACAATCAACTAAGAGCTGAAATCACTAAGCACTGTGTTAAGTAGGGGGGCCTGAAGATCTATTGCTAAGTAGCTGACTGAGCTGAGCAGTTCCTGAAAATATTGTGCAGCAGAGCAGTTTGAGTGTCGGCTGGCAAGGCGGCCAGCAGAGGAGTTTGCGCGGCTGGCAGAGTGGCTGGCGCAGCAGCGCTGTTTGAGTGTCGGCTGGCAGAGTGGAGTCGAGCTGCTGCTGGCAGAGCAGCTGCCAGAGTGCTCTGCAGAGCAACTGGCAGAGTAGAGCAGTTCATGGGACAGCCGCGGACCACGTAAGGTGCCCCTTAACCTGCCCTCCATTTCCACCCAAGCTGGGAGGTAAGACTCTGCAGATTGACTTTTAAACTCTGCACTGACCAGGAACAGAGACTCTTGGGCTGTTGGACTTTTGGGACTATTGGGTGATTTTTGGGGTTGTGGGACTCAAGAGCCAAAGGGAAGGACACAGCCTATTTGCTGGGAGCGGGGCTTCTGGTTCATGGTTTGTTTTATGAATCCTGTTTGTGGTGTTTCCCCAATCTAATGCCACGTTGTTTCTCTCTGTTATTAAAAGGCTTTGGTACACTCAGACTCTGTGCTTGCGAGAGGGGAAGTATTGTCTCTTACAGACACCCAGAGGGGTGGTATATGGTTGTCCCAGGTCACTGGGTGGGGGATCGAGCCGGTTTTGTATTGTGCTATTGGAATGGAACCCCTGGATACTGAACCCGGCCCTTGTTGCTGCCAACTCTGATGGGCAGAAGGGTTACACTAATATCCAACATAGACCTCCCCCACTGCAACTTGAGACCATTGCTCCTTGTTCTGTCATCTGCCACCACTGAGAACAGCTGAGCTCCATCCTTTCTGGAACCCCCCTTCAGTTAGATGAAGGCTGCTATCAAATTGCCCCTCACTCTTCTCTTCTGCAGACTAAATAACACCAGTTCCCTCAGCCTCTCCTAATAAGTCCTCTAATCATTTTCATTACCCTCTGCTGGACTCTCTCCAATTTGTCCACATCCTTTCTCTAGCGAGGGGGCCAAAACTGGATGCAATACTCCAGATGTGGCCTCACCAATGCTGAATAGAGGGGAATAATCACTTCCCTCAATCTGCTGGCAGTGCTCCTACTAATGCAGCCCAATATGCCATTAGCCTTCTTGGCAACAAGGGCACACTGCTGACTCGTATCCAGCTTCTCATCCACTGTAACCCCCAGGTCCTTTTCTGCAGAACTTCTGCTTAGTCAGTTGGTTCCCAGCCTGTAATGGTGCATGGGATTCTTCTGTCCTAAGTGCAGGACTCTGACTTGGAGGGCCTCCAGCAATGATGTCCGCCACTGCGGCACCCATGCTGTTTTCCAAGTGGAGTACTCCGGCCTCCCTGTTACCTGCAAAGAAGGAAGCCAGGGTACTTTTGAATTGGGACGGGAGGGTAGTGTGTTGCCATCTGCAACTCGTTCTGCCTGCTGGCTTGGAAGATGGACATTGCCCAGGAGAGCAGACAGCAGGACTCCCAGCAGGGATTCCTCAGGGCCTTCATTCAGCTGGCAGAAGAGGGTCTGCACATGTATCCACGCTCTCCCCAGCGGGTGCAGAAGGGACTTATTGGCTGATGGCTGCACTGTCCCCCAGCTCTGCGGCCTCATCGAAGTGCCGTCAGATATCGATTCGCTTCTCTGGGAACGGCTGGCAGGAGGGTGACGAGCAGAGGCTGACGTCCGCCTGTGCTCGGGGGACCTCCAGCTGCAGAAGGCCTGCGCTGCTGCTCTCCGCTCGCGCTCGCATTCCAGCCTGGCCAAGGCGGAGCTCCACCCAGGCACCGCTGCTGGCCCAGCCTCGGGTCAGCGGCCTGCAGCTCTTGAGCAGGACAGGACCGGCTGAACCGGCCATGCAGCTTCCTGGTCGTTGAGAACGGAGCCTGACACCTGAGCGTCCCCTCTCCCTGCAGTCTGTTATCTGACCACGATCTGAGCGAGGCTGGTGGACTTATTGGACAAAATCACGCAAAGCCCAGGGGGCAACCTCTGCGCCATTGTAGACCCAGTGCCCGGTTGCTTTTCTTCTGAGCTAACCCATCGCTGCAGGTGGGCTGCGATGGGGTCCCCAGCCTCCTGAGGGCCTGGCCCAGACGGACCCTGCGTCTGTACGTTGGGCAAACAGTGTCGCTGGCATCCACTTTGAAAAGTTGCCAAATGCGTTCAATGCCCGTGGCAGGAGTGGGCTGGGGGATTACAACCGGCCACAGTTGCTGCTGAGAGCAACGCAATGTGGACCGCAGCCTTCCCCTGCGAGCATCCCCACCAAAGGCAGAGGGAAGCCGTGACCTCCCCCATGCCCACTCAGCAGCTGGGATGACCCGCATCCTTTGCAGAGCTGAAGGAATGGAGCAAAGTTGCATCCACACAAGACTGCAGCTTGTGGTTTGCTAACACCACTCAGGAGGGTGCACAAGAGGAGGCAAGCAGGGGCACCCCCCAGTAATTGTCGGGGGCACAGAACTTCTCCGGCTCCAGGGCTGCAGAGGAAGGGAAAAGCGTGGCATGAATGGGGGGCAGGGAAAGTTGAGTTAGTTCCCGTCGGGGCTGGGGCGAGGAGGAAGGGAGGGAAGAGCGAGTTCCTAGCAGTGAGAGGCAGCCAGCTCCTCCCCGAGACGGGGTCAGGGGGAGCAAGATCCTTGGGGGAGGCACAGAATGTGCCCCTCCAAAAGGGGTCAGATATAAATTCCTCCATACACCAGTGTCCCCACTCAAGGTCTGCCTCAGATAACAGGGTTTAAAAGAGAACTGGATACATTCATGGAGGTCAAGTCCATTAATGGCTATTAGCCAGGCTGGGTAAGGAATGGTGTCCCTAGCCTCTGTTTGTCAGAGGGGGTGATGGATGGCAGGAGAGAGATCACTTGATCATTACCTGTTAGGTTCACTCAATCCGGGGCACCTGGCATTGGCCACTGTCAGTAGACAGGATACTGGGCTGGATGGACCTTTGGTCTGACCCAGTACGGCCCTTCTTATGCTCTCATTGCTGCTGGAAGAGACAATCTCGGTGCATCGGCTTCGTGCATGTGATCATGTTGCCCACAGGTTGCTGACCCCAGCCTTCTACTTCATCATACCCGTCACTCGAAGAATCAGCCTCAGTAAACCTTTTGTCTTCCATCGTCCCAGAAGCTCTGGAGAGCAGAGCTACAAACACAAGAGAGGGCTGCTGACAAGGGTTTTCCACTTCTTCTTTTCTCACCAAAGATTTTTCAACGTCCCTTTAAACACAACAAAATTGGTTCCCCGGGACCATCGTGAGCGCGCTCTCTCTCTCTCTCTCATTCTCTTTCTTCAGGCCAACAGCTTGTAAGTGAGAATTCATTTCAGCTGTAGCGTGATCCCCAAGTAGAAAGGTATGACCAGGAATTTACTTCAGACAAGCACTTTTATCATGAGAGGAGAGGGAGTTTCAACAAGGTGATGGCATTTCTCAGGAAGGCCAGAGTGCCCCAAGAAGGGGACGTGGACAACAGCGGCACAGAATCGTATGTAGGTATTGACCGCTGCCTCGTGGTGTCTGAAATAGAAGGGGTCAGGGTAGCTAGTGGTGCACGTGCCAGCTGCAGAGGGGACAACCAGACCATCTGATCTGAACTTCTTCACATCCACACACTAAACCAGCCACTGGGGTGAGACCAAAGAATCAGAAACTTACAGGAGACTGGACGGTCGTGTGCCACAGGCTGAGAATAGGAGGGACCGAGGCCCGAGTCCCCCGCATGACAGGGGAATGGTTAAGTGAGATATACCCAGATAATCCTGGCAAGTGACCCACACACTGCAGGGGAAGGTGAAAAAACCACCAAGGTCACCTCCAGTCTGACTTGGAGGGAAATTCCTTGCCAGCCCCACATAAGGGGGTCAGCTAGACGCCAAGTATGTGAGCAAGAACTAGTCAGCAAAGCACCTGAGAGACAGAATGCTCGGGACCACCTCAGAGCCTTGGCCCACTCCACGCTGTGTCCCATCTCCAGCCATGGCCATTCGTGATGCTTCAGAGGAAGGAGGTATAAGAGAAACCTCCTAGAATACATGGGGAGAAGGGGATGGAAATTCCTTCCTGACCCCTGCAGTTGGCCAGCTGAAACCCTGAAGCATGAGCGTTTAAGAGCATAAGACGTAAACCAGAAGTGAACCCCAGGGCTGTTGAGTCCTGCCACCCACCATCACAAGCAACCCCATTCAGGGTATGTATTTACACATATAGTCCAGTAAACAAAGCAGCAATCCAAGGGGCAGGTTCTGCCCTCTGTGAGGGCCACATTATGCCACTCAGTACCTCCAGCACCTGCCCCAGACTGCCCTCGCTAGAGGAGTTACAGGAGTGGGAGGAAGGCTCCGTGGTGAAGAGCAGCCAATGACAGCTCTGGGACAGCTATTGTAAGTTACAGCAGCTCATGGGGCTGCTCTAACATACACCAGGGGCCTTGTGTCTCAGAGCTGACCAGAACCTGGGAGGCACAAATATGATTTAAAGCCATTTTGATTAAATCTATGCTGCATCTGGTACGTTCATAGGCACTAGGTGCATTGGATTACTAGACATTGTGCATAGATGATTCGTGTCCTCCTGATACTGGGGGTGCACCATCTACCGGGGCGGACATGTGACACCCGCCCCCACCCCGTGTCTCCTCTGCCCAGTGACCTTCCCACCCCGCCTTGTGCCCAGCCTGGGGCTGCCAGGTTCTCTCCACCAAAGTTACCTATGTGGGGGAGGGGGCTCTCCTTCTCCTGTTGCCCCCACCCCAACTCCCGCCATCATCTGTTTTTCATGACAGCCGGGCCCAGACAGGGAGTGGCTGAAGCTGGATTTCTGGGTCACTGACTCTGTGCAGCACAACAGCTGCCTGAGAGAGACCCTGCCTGGGGTGGCACAGTGGGAAAAGGACTGGGCCTCCCTCCATACCTCCCCTACCCCCCGCCCCAGCAGGCCAAGCAGAGACGGAGAGGGGGCACTTGACCCCACATCCCTCCCTACACGTTGCCTATGTATGCAAGTATTGGGAAGATGTGGGAACCGAATGTATCACGTGCTTCCCACAATCCTGCCCCGCATCAGGCCTCCCTGGCCCTTTGCAAAGCTGAAGCCAGCTCTGGCATGAGAAAAGAGGAACCTTGTCAGAGCAAAGAGGCAGGAATACTTTGTACAGAGAGGGCGTTCTTTCATGGTTCATCAACACCAGGAATGTAGTGTTCCAAAGGAGATTTGGGAAGGCACAGGGAGGTACCCAGGACAACACTGGTGCAAACCGGTGGGTTAAACTTAAACCTTAAGTGACAAACAGGAGACTTTTCATGTGTAAAAAAACCTGAAGTGTAACTAGAAGTGTGTTTGAGTGTTTAGCTTTGAAGCAGATCTTGTTCGTAAGGTGAACATGCTGCAAGATCGGAATGGCTTCCTGGAAGGAGGGGCTGGATGCTGCTTTGAAGTGATCACAGTTTTGTGCAAAAACCAGCAACAACCCAGTTCCCCCAGTCAGAAGAATTCATTGCACCAGACCGCCAAAAGCGTCAAAGCTCTCTCCACAGAGCTGCTAAAAGAGTTAAGTAATTTATTCCGGTGTCATGGAAAATCTCTTGCAATCAATGCGCATTTAGTGCTCCGAATGGGACTTGTCAGATTAGCTACAGTAACCCAGCTAGGTGGGAGAAATAGTTTGTAAATCAGTTTTTAAAGGGGTAAGAATCACTCCACATGTACTGTTTTGTCTTTAGGTCATACATTGGGCTAAGCGTGGTGAGCTGGTCTCTTGGACATTCTCTACCACGTGCTGCAAGTGTAGTCAAACAGTTGGTTACACTTTTGAGTTAGTATATGGGCACCTCCTTCCCAAACCAGAAAATAACCAACCGGGAGCAGAAACCGAGTCCCACCAATACCCCAAACCACCAGAAGTCAGGGCTCACCACACTAGCACTACTTTAGCTTGATCTTTAGCCATTGAAGTCAATGGAGCCTGCAGTCTGTCCCTTTAACATCCCTTTGAGTCCCAAAGCTGAAGAACACTCTTGTGGGAATTGTCCTGCCAGTAGCCCCCTGGTTCCCGCTCATGGATCACAGAGTTGTCAGGGTTGCCTCCCCACTTTGAACTCTAGGGTACAGATGTGGGGACCCACATGAAAAAGAAATAACACCCCCCAAGCTTATTTTACCAGCTTGCGTTAAAATGTTTTTCCCCAGAACACAACTTCTTCTGTGTCTGGAACTAACTGCTGCCACCACCAAACTCAATTTAGGGTAGTTTGGGACCCTTCTTTCCCTTTCCACTAACCCCCCCAAACTTCTTCCTTCCCTGGAAAGCTTGAGAGAAAAAAACAAACAAACCTCGCCTGATCCTGCGAGACGTGCCCGATCCAAAACCAGGATCTTACACAATGGAAAACAAGCAGTCAGATTCTTAAAAGAAAGATTTTAATGAAAGAAAAGAAGAAATGAATAAATCTCTTATAACCATCAATAGAACAGCATCTACCACAATCAACAAAAGGATTCAGAAACCAAACCTCTCCCCCGAGGCAACTTTCTCCCACTGTTGATATCTCTGCTGAAGCTTACAATATCAAGAAGCACCCAGCCAACACTCACCACTGAGAACCCTCCAAGTGATAAAAAGAAGGTAAACTTACTGACTACAGTACTTGATAGAATCTGTAGTTACAGTGAAAGACATAGCTGTGTTCATCCCATAGCCGAGGTGAACAGAGAGAGACCCAGAGAGAAACTGAAACTCAAAATCCTTTGTCTCCTGAGGAATTTCTCATTGGTCAGTTGTCCACCTCTCAGGTTACCTTTAGCTTAACCCCTTACAGGTAAACACTAATTCTAGGCTACTTCACACTTATGACAAGAGTATTAGTGTTGGAAGAGACCTCAGGTGACCTCAAAGCAGGACCAACCCCAATTAAATCATCCCAGCCACAGCTTTGTCAAGCCGGGCCTTAAAAACCTCTAAGGAAGGAAATTCCACCACCTCCGTAGAGAACCCAGTCCAGTGCTTCACCACCCTCCTAGTGAAATCTGCATTGATCCCAGAGGGCAGCATTGCATTGGGAGAGAAACAGTCTCTCATTGGTCCCAGGCCTCTAAAGCAGTGGTCATCAAAGTGGGGTGCGCGCACCCCAGGGATGTGCGAGACCACCCCCGGGGGTGCGTGAGACCCCAGCGCTGCGGCCAATCCCATGCGGGAGACCACCGAATTCGGCAGCGGTCTATTTTGGCACCGCCAAAATGCTGCTGCAGAAAGTAAAAGCTTTCTGTTCGGCGGCATTTTGGCGGACATACCCCGGGGGGGCCACGAGCGGACACCGCTCCGTGGAAGGGGGCCGGGGCCAAAAAAGATTAAGGACCGCTGCTCTAGAGCCTTGTTTAAACTAGGCCTCCACAACAGGTGCAGCTAAGCCGGCGCTGTGCATTGTTTAACTTCACCTATAAGGCAAAGTGTATTCAGCAGAAACCAGGTTTAAACTTTGCTCAGAGCAGATAGAACTGAGGCAGAACAAGACACCCTCTAGTGGGAAATTATGGAATAACATGCTGATGGGAGAAGGTTCTTCCAAATTTCCATCAAGGCTAGTGCTCTGATTAATATTCCTTTCAGGGTTGTTGGTTTTTTTCTCAGCCCTGTCTAATGTAGCTATAGATGTTTCCATTATCCACATAAGTGTCTGATCCTTTTGAATTAAATCCTACTAAATTCTTGGCCTCAGTATAATGGGACAATTAATGCTTTAATTTTCATCTAATTAAACCTCTATGATTTTTAAAAAATTAATGATCAATTTTACAAAGCTTTGTTTGTGTATTTTAACACAATCTCATGTGACTGCTTAGGGGCAGATCCTGGGCTATTGTAAATGAGCAATGCCACAGAGCTGAGATTCTGTTCCCTCAAATTCTATACCGGGAGCATGGTATAAATGTCTGTGATGTTTTTAGCTAGATGGCTAAGCAGATAATGGGCTGTTTCTTTGATTTCATGTCCCTTTCAAATTTTTTTAGACAAGAGTTTTTAAAGTTAATGAGAAGTTTCATTAAGAGCAACATTCATTCCGATTTGAGAACTGCGCTGATACATCCACATCAATTCGCCCACATGCTCCGGCTCCCACTAGAGAGAGACAAGCTGATTGATAGAATGAAGCATTCTGGGATTATCCCCCGGTTATCCATGTTTGGTTCTTCTCAAAGGAGACACATCACTTTGAAATTAACATCACGGCTTATTTGTGATGCACCAGATAGGAAGCAAAATTAATATGAGTCTATGATTCTATGACCTAACAAGTTGTGCTCTGAACGTGTGTTCCTTCCAAACTTGTCCTAAGTTAATGAATATTTGGTCCAAAATCACAGGAATATGCAAAAGCCCCAATAGTCCCAGGTTTTGTTTTGGTTTTTTTGAAGGGAAGAAAATATATTCTAAGGGATGTTTCGTGACACACATGCTTAATGATTATCTCAGGGCCAGATCTTCAGCAGGAGCACGTTGAACAAAGCTTCATCAGCGGTGCTTTGCCAGTTTTCACCAGGTTGCCCTGAATCTTTGGCCAACTAGGAGCACTGTTGACGACTAGAATGAAGTTTGAACAGCCACATTCTGCAGCACTTATGCCTGTGGGGTGAAATGTGCAATATCTCTACACATCACTTGAGCCCTCAAAATGAACCATGGGCTGGATATTTATTGGAGTAAACTGGTGTAGAGCCAAAGGAACTACATCTATTCATACCAGCTGAGGGTCTGGCTCCATGTGAGTGAGGTCTGAAGGATCAAGCTGTAAAACTTTTGCTCACCTTTTTCATTTTATTTCCCCATTCCCTGAACGTAAAGTCAGTTAAATGAAAATCTTCGGGGTAGACTATAGCTATAGACTATAGCTACCAAAAGGGATTGGGGCTAGTTAAAAAGCCCGCTCTCCTTACTAAGTTGGTAATAAAATAAAGCCTGTGTCCATAAAAAAAATGGCTCAGCAAAAAAAAAAAAGCAAAATTGGGCCCAAATAGGCAGGCAAAAAATAAAAAACAAATTAAAAGCCCTAAGGGAATATTGGCAAAAGTAAAAAAAAAGCCGTAAGGACAGGCATAAAAATTTCAAATCCCTAACACAATAATTAAAATAATAAAATCAAAATTAATAAAGGGGTCATTTTAAAAAAGAAGCAAATAATTTTTAAAAAATAAAAATGAACTCTGCAAAGACTACAAAAAAATAAGCAGTTAAACGTTATAAAAGTGTTAAAAAAAGTATTGTAAAAAAATTTGGTTTCTTTGCACCCATTCTAAAAAAAACAGGCTCTTTTCCAAAAAAATATTTATAAATAAGCCAGGCAAAAATAAAATCTAATTTTAAATAATTTAACTATAAACAATTTAGTCAAATTTACTAAAAAAAAAACATAAGAGTTTTCTATTAAAACTTAACTGCCCCCAAATATATTACAAAATGTAATCTATGTACAGCTATGTAAAAACAAAGCAGTCTAAAAAAAATGTTTAAAAAAATATGTATGTATCTGTGTTAACCCAGAAGAAACCACTACCCACTGCTACTTCACAGTCAGGGTTTCTCTGGGGAGTGAAATCAATGACCTCTGACTGGCTACAGGAGCTAGGAATTTGGGTAGGGTTGGTGGAATTCGATGTCAATTTTTTATAATTTCAATGGATAATAATGTCTATTTTGAAGCATTCTTTTCTGGCTGTATCTATTTAATTTTTCACAGGAGTGCAAAAGCATGGAGTTTAAACTTTTTTAAAATTATTTTCATAGATTAAAATGTTCACAGTTGGGGGAAATTAAAAGCAGGGTCAGGTAATAATGATTTAACGACACCAGATGCTGAGATTCAAAAAGTTCAAGCTTTATAATCATTAAAACACAAAATGTCAACATCACGTGTCAAAATATACAGAGCGAAGATCCTCGAATCTAACTCCAGTAAGGTCTCGTGCAGCGTGCTTCTTATTTTGCCCACCTGTAAATTTCTTTTATTATCAAGGGGAATATTTTTTCCATGTGCATACAGTGAAATTGATGTTTACTGACATTTCCTGATAAAAATCTAATCCTTCCAAATGTAGATTGCTTCCTAAACCAAGATGCTGTCCCTGCTGATGGAAGATAAGATTAGCAGTGAGCGCTTCATGTTGTTTCTTCTGGGTGTGATCCTGCTCTCAGGGGCACTGGAATAGTAATATGAATGGTGATATGAAGGTAGAGATCTACATTCAGTTCCCGGCTCTGCTCTCAGACTGCCTGTGTGATGTAAACAAGCCACTTAATCTCTCTATGTCTCAGTTGGCCAGCTGTAAAACAGAGATAACAGGCCAGAAACCCAGCTGGTGTGGATCAGTGTAACACAGATCTGCTTGCTGTGGCACTTTGTCCCCCTCTAGTGGTATCTAGACATTGATGAACCTGCTACAGCTTTGACTAAGAGCTTTTTAGCTCATGCATTGAGCTCTAGAGGTAGCAGATTCAATCCTACCTGCTGACAACTGGTGTCTATCAGCATAGCTCAAATGACTCACAGTGATTTACACTACAATGAATACTTATGGGCCTCACTAGGTATAAGGCTCCATGGGGTCTAGAACCCAGGCCTATAAAGCTATGAGGTAGTTAATAGCTCCCAAATACCACTCAGCAGCACCTATAGTCCCCCTCTGCTCCATTTCCCATGAGCTCCTGTGTACACAGACCATGGGAAGTTCTACTGCAAGAGTTTGCAAGCAGCAGCTCCTAGCTCCTGATTGGTTCCCTGTCCTATATAAACCCAACGGGTGTTCCAGGGAGTGTCCAGGCAACAGTGTTGATCTTCTGTAGCTGTCATGACTGGTCCTGTTCTCAGCTCTTGAACCCTGGGCTTGACCTCGGCCTGTTTTGGACTTTGCCTCCTAAGACACTGAAACCTCACTTGGACAGTCCCTCTGGGTATATTGACCATGGCCTGGAACTGACTACGAGCTCCTTGGCTACTCCTAGCCTCAGCTTTGCCCCTGCTCTGACCCTTGGCCCTGACTGCCCTTGTGGCCATCCTGACACAGGGTGGTGGTGAGACTTTATATACTGATGACTGTGAAGCACTCAGTTGAGGGTGTGGGAGAAGGAGGAGCATCAAGGTAGCTAGCGAGAGATGTGGGATGCTTTATACAAGCCAGCAGAAAGCTCAGTGCTGAGAGCGAAAGCCAAATCTTTTTTCCAACCGATATCTTCCACAAGATGCAGATTGGAGAGAAGGCTGAATGTGAATGGTACCTACCTGTGAGTTCCCAGGACATCTCCCTGAAGATGCTCCTTTCAGCCCCCAACATGAGCTTAATCAGAGGGCAGTCAAAACGTTACAACTGGGAAATACGCTGGCGGCGTATTTTGAAGAAGTGATTGGATTCCCAGCATGATTTCTTTCTGACACTGTGTGTGTGTGTGTGTGTGTGTGCGTGTGTGTGTGTGTGTGTGTGAACTAAGTGCCAGTTGACTCAGATTAGATTTTGTGTTTATAAATGCCTGTCCAGATGCTCCACAAACACTTCTTTCGGGACACAAAATGGTTGTGGAGCGTCTAGACTGGTGTTTACAAATGAGTCTGCTAATAGGCGGAAATTGATAACAGTGGTCTACAATTTTTTAGAAGTCATCTGCTTCAGAGATAAAATGTGATATTTATGATGTATTTTGATGTGCTGAATTCAAATATCACAATTAAAACAACTGATTGGCTACTATTTCTAAGATATTTAAGTTTTTACATTTTATGTCTATGTATATTGTGTAGATAGTAGAGTTTTAATCATAAATTATAAACCTAGGTTTTTTCATGTGTTTATGGTTGCTTTACATGATAATATTTCACCTGTCCTGTTTATGTAACGCTTTAAAAATCAGCAAAAGTGTTATATAAATAAAATGTAGTATGAAACAAAAGGCAAAAAACTATTATGTACATAGTTTAGTCCTATTCAGTGTCTACTCGACGCTTCTTGGCTTGTCTCTTGTATTCATTAAATGGAATCAGAGGGGTAGCTGTGTTAGCCTGGAATTGCAGAAGTGACAAAGAGTCCTGTGGCACCTTAAAGACTAACTAAAATTTTTTTTAGAGCATAAGCTTTCGTGGGCTAATACCCACTTCGTCGGATGCATGCAGTGGAAGTATCCAGGGGCAGGTATAAATAGGTAGGCAAGAACCAGGTGGGAGATAACAAGGTTAGTCCAATCAGGCTGAACCAGCTTGTTATCTCTAATCAGGGAGGGTGAGGCGTTCCTCTAGCAGCTGAACTGGAGGTGTGAATAGCGAGAGAAGAGAAGCTGCTTTTGTAGTTAGCTAGCCATTCAAAATCTCTATTCAGTCCCAAACTGATTGTGTCAAATTTGCAAATGAATTGCAGCTCTGCAGTCTCTCTTTGCAGTCTGGACTTGAAGTTTTTTTGCTGCAAAATGCTGACCTTTAAATTTTCTATGGTGTGTCTGGTGAGGTTGAAGTGCTCTCCTACAGGTTTTTGAATATTGCCTTTCCTGATATCTGATTTGTGTCCATTTATCCTTTTTCGTAGGGACTGTCCAGTTTGGCCGATGTACATAGCAGAGGGACATTGCTGGCACATAATGGCATATATTACATTGGTAGATGTGCAGGTGAATGAACCAGTGATGGTGTGGCTGATCTGGTGTGGTCCTGTGATGGTGTTGCTGGTGTAGATGTGTGGGCAGAGTTGGCATCGAGGTTTATTGCATGGATTGGTTCCTGAGTTAGAGTTATTATGGTGTGGTGTGCTGTTGCTGGTGAGAATATGCTTGAGGTTGGCAGGTTGTCTGTAGGCCAGGACTGGTCTGCCTCCCAAGGCCTGTGAAAGTGAGGGATTGTTGTTCAGGATGGGTTGTAGATCACTGATGATGCGTTGGAGAGGTTTTAACTGAGGACTGTAGGTGATGGCCAGTGGTGTTCTGTTGTTTTCTTTCTTGGGCTTGTCTTGCAGCAGCAGACTTCTGGGTACACGTCTGGCTCTGTTGATCTGTGTCCTTATTTCCTTGTGTGGGTATTGTAGTTTTGAGAAAGCTTGGTGGAGATCTTGTAGGTGTTGGTCTCTGTCTGAGGGGTTGGAGCAAATACGATTGTACCTCAGTGCTTGGCTGTAGACAATGGATCGTGTGGTGTGCCCGGGGTGGAAGCTGGTGGCATGAAGGTAGGCATAGCTGTCGGTAGGTTTTCAGTATAGGGTGGTGTTGATGTGGCCGTCATTAATTTGCACCGTGGTGTCCAGGAAGTGGACCTCCTGTGTAGACTGGTCCAGGCTGAGGTGGATGGTGGGGTGGAAGCTGTTGAAATCATGGTGGAATTCTTCCAGAGTTTCTTTCCCATGGGTCCAGATGATGAAGATGTCATCAATGTAGCGTAGATAGAGGAGGGGCGTGAGTGAACGAGATTTGAGGAAGCGTTGTTCCAGGTCAGCCATAAAGATGTTGGCATACTGTGGGGCCGTGCGGGTGCCCACAGCGGTGCCACTGGTCTGGAGGTATATATTGTCACCAAATTTGAAATAATTGTGTGTGAGGATAAAGTCACAGAGCTCAGCAACCACTTGTGCTGTGGCATCATCAGGGATGCTATTCCTGACAGCATGTATTCCATCTTTGTGTGGGATGTTTGTGTAGAGAGCCTCTACATCCATGGTGGCTAGGTTGGTGTTTTCTGGAAGGTCACCAATGCATTGTAGTTTTCTCAGGAAGTCGATGGTGTCACGGAGATAGCTGGGAGTGCTGGTGGCGTAGGGTCTGAGTACAGTGTCCACATATCCAGACAGTCCTTCAGTGAGAGTGCCAATACCCGAGATGATGGGGTGTCCAGGATTTCCAGGTTTGTGGATCTTGGGTCAAAGATAGAATAGCCCCGGTGGGGGTTCTAAGGGTATGTTAATTTGTTCCTGTGTTAGTGTAGGGAGTGTCCTGAGTAGACGGTGCAGTTTCTTAGTATATTCCTCAGTGGGATCTGAGGGAAGTGGCCTGTAGAAATTGGTGTTGGAGAGTTGTCTGGTAGCCTCCTTTTGGTAGTCAGACCTGTCCATGATGACAACAACATCTCCTTTATCGGCCTCTTTGATTATGATTTCAGGGTTGTTTCTGAGGCTGTGGATAGCATTGCGTTCTGCTCGACTTAGGTTGTGAGGCAGGCGATGTTGTTTTTCCACAATTTCTGCCTGTGCACGTCGGCGGAAGCATTCTATGTATAAGTCCAGACTGTCATTTCGACCCTCAGGGGGAGTCCATGTGGAGTTCTTCTTCTTGTGCTGCTAGTGGGATGGTGTCTGTGTATCAGTGCGTTGTTCTATGTAGTCTTGAAAGTATTCTTTGAGTCGGAGAGGGCAAAAGTAGGCTTCCAGATCACCGCAGAATTGTATCATGTTTGTGGGTGTGCTGGGGCAGAATGAGAGTCCTCGAGATAGGACAGACTCTTCTGCCGGGCTGAGTATGTAGCTGGATAGATTGACGATACTGCTGGGTGAGTTAGGGGTACCACTGCTGTGGCTCCATGTGGCAGGCAGGATTTTAGATAGCTTGCAGTCCTTTTTCTTTTGTAGAGAGGTGAAGTGTGTAATATAGATCTCCTGTCTTATTTTAGTAAAGTCTGTTTGTGTAGAGGGTTGGTTGTTTATCAAGGTCTCCAGGTTGGAAAGCTCTTTTTTGATGTTTTCCTGTTTGCTGTACAGGATGCTGATCAGGTGGTTCCTCAGTTTCTTAGATAGTGTCTGGCATAATCACTTCATTAAATGGAGCATCTCTTGTCACTGTCCAGCAATAGTCTGCAAGCATTGATGGGCTCCATTTGCCCTGATAGCGTTTCTCCATTGTTGCAATGTCCTGGTGAAATCGCTCGCCGCGCTCGTCGCTCACTGCTCCGCAATTCGGTGGAAAAAAATCTAGATGAGAGTGCAAAAAATGTATCTTTAGTGACATGTTGCAACCAAGGCTTTTGTATGCCTTGAGGACATTTTCCACCAACAACCTGTAGTTGTCTGCCTTGTTGTTTCCGAGAAAATGTATTGCCACTGACTGGAAGGCTTTCCATGCCGTCTTTTCCTTGCCACGCAGTGCATGGTCAAATGCATCATCTCGAAGAAGTTCACGAATCTGAGGATCAACAAAGACACCTTCCTTTATCTTAGCTTCACTTAACCTTGGAAATTTTCCATTGAGGTACTTGAAAGCTGCTTGTGTTTTGTCAATGGCCTTGACAAAGTTCTTCATCAGACCCAGCTTGATGTGTAAGGGTGGTAACAAAATCTTCCTTGATTCAACAAGTGGTGGATGCTGAACACTTTTCCTCCCAGGCTCCAATGACTGTCAGAGGGGCCATCTTTCTTGATGTAGTGGGAATCTCTTGCACGACAATCCCATTCGCAGAGAAAACAACAGTACTTTGTATATCCAATCTGCAGACCAAGCAAGAGAGCAACAACCTTCAAATCGCTACAAAGCTGCCATTGATGTTGGTCATAGTTTATGCACTTCAAAAGTTGTTTCATGTTGTCATAGGTTTCCTTCGTATGGACTGCATGACCAACTGGAATTGATGGCAAAACATTTCCATTATACAGCAAAACAGCTTTAAGACTCGTCTTCGATGAATCAATGAAGAGTCTCCACTCATCTGGATCGTGAACGATGTTGAGGGCTGCCATCACACCATCGATGTTGTTGCAGGCTACAAGATCACCTTCCATGAAGAAGAATGGGACAAGATCCTTTTGATGGTCACGGAACATGGAAACCCTAACATCACCTGCCAGGAGATTCCGCTGCTGTAGTCTGGAGCCCAACAGCTCTGCCTTACTCTTGGGTAGTTCCAAATCCCTGACAAGCTTCAAATCCCTGACACAGTTCAGCTTGTGTTATGAGGTGTGGTTCAGAGGAGGAGGATGGGAGAAAATGTGGGTCCTGTGACATTGATGGTTCAGGACCAGAAGTTTCATCCTCTTCCTCTTCCTCGTCTGACTCAAGTCAGAATGATTCTGGTGCATCAGGAACCGGCAGTCCTTCTCCGTGGGGTATTGGGAGTATAGCTGATGGAATGTTTGGGTAATGCACAGTCCACTTTTTCTTCTTTGACACACCTTTCCCAACTGGAGGCACCATGCAGAAGTAACAATTGCTGGTATGATCTGTTGGCTGTCTCCAAATCATTGGCACTGCAAAAGGCATAGATTTCCTTTTCCTGTTCAACCACTGGTGAAGATTTGTTGCACAAGTGTTGCAGCATATGTGTGGGGCCCACCTCTTGTCCTGATCTCCAATTTTGCAGCCAAAATAAAGGTGATAGGCTTTCTTAACCATAGTGGTTATACTGCACTTTTGTGATGCAAAAGTCACTTCACCACAAACATAGCAGAAGTTATCTGCACTGTTCACATAAGTACGAGGCATCTCTGCTCACTTTGGCTAAACAGGAATGTGTCTCTTTGCAAAATCAAACACTGACAAATAAGAGAGCACGACACTGTATGATTTCTAGAGCTGATATAGGGCAATTTGTTCAGCAGAGTGATGTAAGCTTCGTTATGATTGCATCATTCATGACTTCTAGGAATAACATGATGCAATTCATATCATGTATGACACAATACCAGCTTCAGATTGCATCATTCATTGTTTTGCCTAAAAAGCAAGTACTGTCCAAACCCAGTCGTAGATTTATTCATAGATCCAGTCAAAGATGTATTTTAGTAATTTCTGGTTTAAATTGAGATCCCTTCCCTTTATAACTCACTTATCCTCCGCCATTCCCATGTCAAGGGTTGTATATACTGACCCAATAACATATCTTGAAAACTAGAGCCAATCAACAATTTTAAGCATCATTTTCGTTCTCAGTGACCCAGAATTAGTAAAGTTTGACTACATTTATTTCAGAAGCATTTTGGCTGTAGAGCAGTGTAATCAACCAACAGGTTCAAACTGGAGCAAAAAGAGCATTCTAGACACAGAGAGAGCGAGCAAGCAAGCATACGCTTTGTCCACACATATTCTGCTGCCCTGAGATGCACATAACCACCTTTGGTTGTTTTGGGTCTGCTCCTCTAGGTTCCCTGTTGCTGGGGTCAGACTCCATGAGGCTGAGCAGTCAGGGCAGCTGCTTTGCAAAGGGCCCCATGCTCTGTATGGGTTGGGAGAAGCTGAGTCCAGGGGCAGGAAGCAGGCGGGTGTCCCGAACTCTGAAGCATTTTGAGGCAGGGTTTTCTTTAAATCTATACATTTAACTGAGTGGTGGGTTACTCCGTCCGCTGACTGACTAGCAGTGATTTCAGCAGAGGAAAAGTCTGCCTGGATTCCAGTTGAAGATTCCTACAAGCCAGTGGAGGGAAGATGTTTTAGACTCAGCAGACTGTCTAGACTTGGAGATCAAAGACTCGAACTGAGACTTAGGGTACGTCTATACTATCCGCCGGATCGACAGGTAGTGTTCGAGGTATCGGGGATGGAGTTATCGCGTCTCATCTAGACGTGATAAATCAATCCCTGAACGCACTCCCCATCAACTCCGGAACTCCATCTCCGCAAGAAGAGTAAGTGGAGTCGATGGGGGAGCCGCCACGGTTGACTCGCCGCCGTGAGGACAGCCAGGTAAGTCGAACTAAGATACTTTGACTTCGGCTGTGCGAATAGTGTAGCTGAAGTTGTGTATCTTTGTTCGAACTCACCCCACAGTGTAGCCCAGGCCTTAGGTGAACAAAACCTAAGCGTTCGAGAACTTTCAGGTTCTTCTCGCTGTATTTCTGTGGGGACTGAACTGTTCAGATTTTAATTTATTTTATTTAATTTATTTAATGTATTTGTTTCTGTTTATGTCTAATGGTGAAGGTAATGTCTGTGGATTATCAAATAGCCATGTCATGCTGTAAAAATTAGATTATTCTTTGTTTCTTTATCGTAAGATTTTATAAAGTTATTTAATGAAATTCATTTCTTTAGTTCCTTGTGGGACTTGAATGCGGGGAGGTTGACCCTATGCAATTCTTGCTGAAAATCCTTAGCGACTAATCTCTGGGTCTCCACCTACTTTCGATGGGAGATATGGGAGATGAGAAATGCCGTGACCTCTCGCCCACCCAGAGGTTACACTTACACCAAAGACAAAATTGGCAGCCAATTCTATAGTAAACTAACTAAAGGTTTATTAGCTAAGAAAAGGAAATGAGAGTTATTGAGAGGTTAAAGCAGGTGAAATACATGCACAAGTGAGTCACAGTTTGTAATTCCAAATGGTGGCAGTGATGTAATAAACTCTCAAAAGCTTTTTCAGGGTACCCAGACTGTCTCTGGGGATCTCCACTTTGCATCTAATACACTTTCCTGTAAGATTCCAAACAGCCCAGAGACGGAAGATCTGTCCTTGAATCCATATGTATAATTTCTTCTGACCGTGTCACTACGATGACAGAGAGTAAGGAATGCGTTTGGAGTCTTTGACCTCCAGTCATCACCCACAATGACCACTTGCTTTGAAATGAGCACTCTTCCCTTAGAGTTCCTCATTTGCATGCCACGAGGCTTCTTTCTTGTTTGATGGGTTATTTAGTCCCAGGGGCATACACAATGTAAATGTTTGCTAGAACATTATCACAGGAGACAGATAAGTGAAAACAATGCAGATAAGAACAATGCAAAACTTCTTAATTTTCAGGTAGGGAGGGATAGCTCAGTGGTTTGAACATTGGCCTGCTAAACCCAGGTTTGTGAGTTTAATCCTTGAAGGGTTCATTTAGGGATCGGGGACAAAAAATTTGTTGGATGATTTAGTTGGGGATTGGTTTTGCTTTGAGCAGGGGGTTGGACTAGGTAATCTCCTGAGGTCCTCTCCATCCTTGATATTCTAAGTTTAAACACCACATGCGCTCTCATACATTTAACAATCATTTTGATCGATACTAATACACCAGTGGATTGGCCTGGGGTTCTGGCATGAGCTGGCTGGTCTACCAACGTCACACCTATGATGGGTGCAACTTGAAGAGCTGCAGACAGCATCACCCTCATCCAAAGAATGGCTGTTTCTTTACTCTCTATTTGGCAGACCGCTTCATTTATAGGACACCTTTTGTTAAAAAAAACCAGAGGATAAAGCTTTTGGAAAGCGTGTTTAGCTCATGGCAGGAAAGTACTTCTGTCAGCATCTCTGAGACAAAGAGAAACACCAAACAGTTAAGAAGAGATGCACAGGGAAGAAGAGCCTTCTCCCAAGACATCTCTAATATAGCCATGGATTAGAGGGCTACATCCTATGGGTTGTGTCTTCCAGCAATGATTTGGCACCTGAGTTTTACCCTCTATCATGGGCAGCGTGTGAACCGCCCACTCAGGGAGGCTTCCCCATAGCCCCGCCCTTTCTGTCTGAGGCCCCTCCCCTTTCCCACCCCTTTCCCCCCTCCCCTCCTGTACCAGAGCCCAAAGCTACCCCCGTTGAGGTTGCTGATCCCATTCTCCAGCCCTGGGCTGCCCAAGCGCCCCCAGTCCTGGAGCACCGGGTGGCATGACCCCAAGCCCCGAGCGGTGTGAGCACTGTCCCCAGCTGCCCTCAGTCCCGGGTGCCACCCAGGCCACAGGGGAAGAGCCAGAAGCAGGAGGGGGCTTAGGGGCAGAGCATGAGTGGGGTCATGCCTGGCTGTTTGGGAGGCTCAGCCTCCCCTGGCCTGTGATACCCGCCGCCCATGCCCTCTGTGGAATGCCACATATCCCAGAAGGCTGGTGTGAAGCTAGGAGATGACACTCCATGCCCCAGTCACCCCTCTGACTGCAATCTAAACCATGCTCCTGATCTTCCGGCTCCTGGCAGCTCCGCTGTGAGTCCATCTGTGCTCCTATTTCTCACTCCAGTCCGCCTGCCGGAACACACCCCACTCCGGACAGGACATTCCGGTCATGGGTGGCTTTCTAGCCAGCGAGGCAGGTTTTCCGTTGGTGGAAACGTCACCTCTGTAGAAATGGCGATTTTGCTTTTAAAGAAATCGGTCAAGTAGCTCAGTTCTGGCGGGATTTCATCTCTTCCCTGTTCCCACCGCACCAGTTCCAAGGCATTCGCACTGCATGCCCCACGTCAGGTCTGCAGCGTTGTGCGTTCTTGGGCGAGGGGATATCAGCCGCTCCACAGCTGGTCTGATCACTTCTTTTGCTGGGGTTTCCTTGCTGAGGACTTGGCTTTCCCCTCGGCTTTGCTGCCAGCCCTGTTGCTGCCTCCTGACTTAGCTCTGTCAGTCTCCTTCTCACCTTTCCTTCCACCTCCTTGCTTCTTTTCACCTGCACCCTTTCCTCCTTCCTTCTTTCTGGTCTCATCTTTCCCCTCTTTCCTGGACCCTTCCTTCTGCTCCTTTTTGCCCTCTTTCTTCTTGGATCCCTTGGAACCGTCTTTCTTGCCTTGGGCCCTGTCCACTTTCCCTGAGACTGTAGTCACCTCCTCTTTCTTCTCTTCTTCCACATGAGCTGTAGGGATTGGAGGGGGAAAGAAAACAAAGTAAGTTCCTTTGGAGTAACTTTCTCCATACGAGAGACAATTCCTGCAGCCCACACACAAATCTGGGAGACCAGAAATCGCTTTAATCTAACAATCCAACACCCCGCATATTTCCCTTTGGCTCTCTGATTTGCTGCATTTAAACATCAGTTTATTAACCTACACATATATTAGGAGGAATGGGATAAAGCTAATCATAATCCTGGCTTCATTGAAATCAGTGGCAAAAAAATCCCATTGGCTTGAATGGGACCGGGGTCGGACCCAAGATGACAAACAAGGAGCATTCCTTAACAGTATGGTCTAATGTGGAACAAGGGAAGCAGCCGAACCCCCAATTGTATGGTTTGTTTTAAAACCAGACTGGGATTTTTCTTGTTGAGTGGTGTGTCCCTTGCAGAAGAGAAGAGACCGGACTTGGTGGTTGAGAATACTGGAAGAATCTTCACTATGCTGAGCAGATAGACAAACAGCCTCAAGGATGTCTCAACCAGGCTCTGGGCACGTAGAGTGAGGAACAAGACTTGCCCTGCATGGTGTTATGGTGTTATGGCCTAGAGCAAGCAATCCGGGAATGGATTGCTTAAGCTGGTCCAACTACTGCTGACTGGGGATTTTTTTTTTTTATCAAAACCATTTTTCAGTGAAAATTGCTGTTTAGAAAAACATTTCAGCTGAGACAACATTTCATTGCAACCCCCCAACATGAAGTGTTCCAATGATGTCAGCATCGACATTCCAGTGTCAACATCATGGGAACAGAATGTTTTGATGTTTTTGTTTGTTTCAAAACCGTTTTTGAAATTAAATTTGCTATTTTTATATCAAACGTTTGCTTAAAAGTTAAATGATAAAAATCAGAGCAGCATGTTCCCATTTTATTAAAACAAAATGTTTGGAGTGACACACAATGAAAATTTCAGAAACTTGTTTCACGGGAAATGTCACTTTTGTTTTGGTTCCCTTTTGGAATAGAGTGATTATTTAGCAGTGGTAATAGGAATATTTAAATCCCAGAATTTCCCATGTCATGAATAATCTGGTTCCTGCCCAGCTGTATTGTTGACTACCCTGTATCACTTCTGCCATTTAAACTAATGGTAACATTGAAACATTCATATCAGTTCCCTGTCTCCTTGGTATTCTAACTAGGAATCTAGACAGAGAGGTGAGTTAACTATAGCTACAAATACATACTGCTTAATTTGTGCCAGGGTGTGTCAGGGCCAAGCTCCGGCATCTCTAGGTTTGGCAGTTCATAGCCCTGACACTTCTAGGTTTGGCAGTTCATAGCCACAGCACCTCTGGGCTTGCTGCATCTATTATGAATGTAAAAAAAAATGGAGTCCCGGCACCTCTTTCGTTACAAATTAAGCACTGCATAAAAAGTTACCTTCGGCCAAATCCTCAAACTGACTTAAATCAGCATAGCTTCATTGACTTCATCGGGGCTAACGGAATTGTCAGCAGCTGAAGATTTGACCCTGTTTGGTTAAGTGTTTTTGCAGTAAGATAAAGCAGAAGGTCTCTGGGGACCCAGGGAGGTCTTTGGTTAACATTTTATGGGTACTGCTTAGAGTCCTGAGTGCCGACCAGAGTACAGGAAAAGAGCAGGAACTGCAAACCTCCACCTTATGTCTCTTATTTATTTAGGCTCAGACTCTGTGACTCTTGTCCATCTCAAGTAGCACCCCACTCCACAAACAGTGTGATTTTTTGGAAAGGGCACTGGACTGGGAGTTAGGAGACCTGGCTAATACTTGTGACTCTCCTACTGACCTCCTGTGTGACCTTGGGCAAATCACTTCACTTCTCTGGACCTATTTATATGGTAAGATCTCCAAGACAGGGACTGTTTCTTACTCTGTGTGTTGTACAGCACCTAGCACAGTGAGGTCCTGATCTCGGCTGAAGAATCTAAGGGTACGTGTATACTATCCACCGGATCGGCAAGTCGTGATCAATTCAGCGGGGGCTGATTTATCGCGTCTAGTCTAGACGAAATAAATCGACCCCCAAGCGCTCTCCCATTGACTCCTGTACTCCACTGCCACACGAGGCGCATGCGGAGTTGACGGGTGAGCGGCAGCAGTTGACTCACTGCCGTGAAGACACCGTGGTGAGTAGGTTTTAGTATGTCAACTTCAGCTACCTTATTCATGTAGCTGAAGTTGTGTAACTTAGATTGACCCCTCTCCCAGTGTAGACCAAGGCTAAGTGTTACCATGATAAAGTAGGCTACTATTCAACAGGAGTAAGAGTGTCACAATCTGGCCCGTAAGTATTAGCTCTGTCAACCTTTCATTAATTCTGCCGCAGGGTTTAATAATGAACAATTTTCTTTTCTAAGAAAATGGGATTGATTTTTTCCCCTGGGTTTTTGAGCACAAAGTTTGACATTTTGAATTTCTATTTCAAATGATGAAATAATGTTCAATCCCGGATCACACGTCACATTTCTATAGAGGGGGGAAAATAGAACATTTTGCCAGACTCCATCATGGTGCAAAATGGTGACGAAGATCTGTCAGAAATGACCTTTTTGGTCACAACCCCTTGTCTGACAATCCCAAATGTTAGACAGAAGCATGTGTCCCCAAAACAGTTCTTGTGAGGCTACATTCCCGCCCAAGAGCTTACTAAGAATGAATCTGTAGAATCAGATTCCGCAGCAGGTTTAAATGTCCATAGCTCCTCCACTAACTTATGAACCTACACCAATATGTGTCAGCTAAGTATCTGGCCTGTCTTTATTATGTTCATTTAACCCTAAAGCAGTCACCACAAGTGCACACAATGTGTTATAGAAAAATAGTACCCTTTGGCCGTGAAAGATTGTGGTCAATACACAGCAGTTATAATGTAGCTACAAGGTAATTATTCAAAGGGATCTGCAGAGTAAAGTGAATATAAGTCAGCCTTTCTTTTAATTGGAGGGAAATTCAGACACCTTGTAGGAAATTTTGGAAAAGACAGATGATTGCCTCCTTGTTTATGACCATTACAGGAACCAATCAGCTCCCAACTGAGCCACTGGAAATTGGATCAAGCCCTTAAAACACACAGTCCCATCACCAGTCAGAGCACGGACCAAACCCCTGCTTGCTTTGTTCACATAAAGTGAGCAAGATAACACATGTCAATGAGGCGAGCGAGATTTGTATGCACAATCTGAAGTCATCCTTTGTTTTTGTCCAGAAGAGACTTCACCCCATGCTGTCCAGTCAAGAAGTCCTCTGAGAACGAGCCATCAGCTGGGACTTTCCATGATAGCAGTAACAGTGGGATGGAGAGGTTCAAATAACAACAAGCAATAACTGTTAATAGTATTTAATAATCATAATGAGATTGCCACTTAGTACTTAAGTAGCCATTTCCAACTTCAAAGCACTTAATCACCATTCATTCATTCATTCATTCATCCATTCAAATAACTACTTTTTTCTCTTATCTGTTCACAGGAATAAATGCACCATCAAACTTCATGATAGAAGCTCATCTGATGCAATCTGACATGGGTCTTTTGATTTCAGTGGGGCTATGCTAATATATACTCATTGCAGATTTGTTCCTACATATTTGGGACTAAATTTGTCTCTGTTAAGCCAGTTTGAAACCAGATTAACTCCATAAAACTTAAATGGTGCATAAACCGTGTTGAGGACCTCTGCACAGGGGCAAATTTCACCCATTTAGGGCCAGGTCCCCAGCTGGTGTAAATCAGCATTGTTTCATGGTAGTGAGTGGAGCAAATCTCCCATTTTACAATTTGGTAGATTAAAAGGGCCCAGTCTTGTAGTCAATGGAGCTACATCAGTTTACACAGCCAAGGATGTGGTTCAGAAAGTGCAACTGACCAGACCAGTTATTCTGGTAACTTGAGTGAAATGCAAAGAAGAAGAGACTACGCACAGCATAAAAAGTGGAAAAATAAACAGGCGGGCTTGATTCCTCTCTGCCCTGCAGCTTGTGACACCGAATGTACAGAACAGGGACTTGTCTTTTCGTTGTATGTGTGTACACTGCCTAGCACAATGGGGTCCTGATCTGTGTTTGGGTGCTGTAATCAACTGAAGAAATCACATATACATGGGCAGATTAGGTGTAAAACACTGCGAAGGCAGCGTGGCAGAATTCTACACTCGATTCACATAGCTATACATGCTCACCCCAGCTGCAAAGTAGCAGATAACCGAGCCCTGGATATTTCCCATCTTCCCATTGTCATGATCGCAGGTGTAATTAATAACGCAGCCAGAGACACCTTTCAATAGGATTTCCTGCTTCCATGACTAGCCCAGTTCTGCTGTCATTGATACCCATCCAAACCCAGTGGGCCAAACACATCGCTTGATTTCACTGGGCTTTACTTTGAGGTTGGATTCGGTCCATTGACTTCTGTGAGGTAACGAGGAATGGGGCGTGACCAAGTGTCTCTTGAATTGGCACTGACTCATTAAGGCCACAGCTCCGCAAAGCAGGTGAGGAATCCCATGAAGCCTGATCTACAGGCATAGTTGCACTGCATGCAATAGGGCTGTACCAGCTAAGGATCTGACCCATTGATTTAAATGGGGAGGCTCATGGACTTTAGCCTACAATCATTCCATTGGCTTCAGTGGGCTTTGGATCAGACCTTCTGTGCTTAAAGCTGGACTTGGTCTTAGTGTTTTGCTGGATCAGGGCCTGAATTCCTTCCGTTTCCTTATCTGCTTCTCCACGCCCCTCCAGATCCTGGATTGCGATACTATGAGACCTAGAACCTCAGACATATTTAGGAACCTAACTCCCACTGAAGTCAATGGAAGCTAGGCCGTTTAAATACCTTTGAAGATCTAGGCTTGAGGCAATGAGGCTCCAAGCTCTTCTAAACCTAGTGACTATTGGTTGAGCTTACAGAGCAACGTTAAAAAGAAAACCCTTAGGAAGAAGATAGAATGAAGGTGAAACAGAGGAAAGGAAAGGAGAATAGTGAGTTCCAAAGTCCATATCTCCTCTGCGAAGCCATGGAAAGGAGACGCCATAGAGACAGACAGACAGACATTCCCCCTAGTTTCCTTGTAGGGCCATTTCATCTTCTTCCTTCACCACAGGCAGAGAGTTGAGAGGTCTGGACTGGACATGACCAGAGAGAGTTGGGAGGCTTTCAGTAGAGCCTAGAGTATAGAATTAGGAGAGGTGAATGACAGGAAAGGAAACCATGACAAGATCACAGTGACAGAGATGCACTTGGCAGTCCGGACTGGCAGGCCTTTTAAGGGGCAGCGGAAATGTTAATAGAGCTGAGTGAATAATTGATTTTTCAGTTCAGAGGCTGACCCCGCCTCCCTAAAAATTCATTCTGGATCAATGGAGATGCTTGGTTCAACCCAGAATTAACTTTTTTTCTAGTTTTTCTTTCTGTTTTGAGTCTTTCTCAGGTATTTTACCCACCCCCTTTTAGGAGGAAAAAGAATTCTAGACGAAGTGCCATTTCCAAACGAAAAGGTGAAAGATTCTGTTTTGAAGTAGCAGAAACACACCATTTTGACTTTTTCAGCATTTTTCTTCTGCCTTTTTTTTTTGCCTGACTATTTTCCAAATTCAACCCGAATTCACAAATTGTTCCAGTGACCCAAAAATTGCATTTTTTTCAGCGACTTTAATATTCATCAAGATAATTTTTACCCAACTCTGGTTAACAGCTCATTTGCTACCCCTGGGGCATCACCTCAGAATCTGGCTTTCAGAATAGAAAAGTAATGGGGCCAGATCCTCAGTTAGTTTAAATCGTTGCTCTCAGTAGAGCTGTGCTCACTGACACCAGCTGAGGATCTGGGCCAACTGCCTCCAATGGAGCTATGCGGATTGACACCAGCTGCGGATCTGGTCCTTTCATCTTAATGATAGTGCTTTCTGCCACAAAAGTGAAATGATACAAAAAGTGTATGCAAAGCAGATGAACTTGGCACAGTAAATTACGGAGCCAGATCTTCCATGGATGCAAATTGCCATGGAACTCGCTGAAGCAACACAGATTTGTAGCCATGGACAATCTGGCACTTTGTGCATGCACAAAGAAACCCCAGGAGAAGAGACGGGGCTGTGGGTATACCTCCAGGGATCTCCGTCAGCTCATTGAGCGGCGGTACGGTCTCCAGTTTGTCTGCGTAGGTCTTGGCTGCCTGCCTCTGTGCATACCGGGCCTCGATCTCTTTCTTTGTCCGTGGAATCCGGCACTTGAAGATACAGCATAGAGTTATAACTAAGAGAGAGGAGAGAGCTGGTCTCAGTGAAGTTTGCTAGTGCAAGTAAAGGGTTCACCAGATCACAGCCAACAGATATTAGTGGGAAAATGCAGGTCTGAGTGCAGCTATACCAGCTGGGAATCTGGCCCC
This sequence comes from Dermatemys mawii, assembly GCA_007922305.1. Lineage (NCBI taxonomy): Eukaryota > Metazoa > Chordata > Testudines > Dermatemydidae > Dermatemys > Dermatemys mawii. Next base: position 3,005,508 of record ML677391.1, on the reverse strand, counting down.
ACTGACTTCATTAGAATCGTCTGTCTAGGTTCTTTATCTCCTCTCCATCACCACAGAATCTGAGCTCATCACGACTGATTTTACCCTCACAAGCTTCCCGTGAGCTACATTAGTAGCATCCCCATTTCACAGCTGGGGAACAAGGTGGATTAAATGACTTGCCCAAAAACCACACAGGGAGTTTGTAGCAGAGCCTAGAACAGAACTCAAATCTCCTGACTCCCGGCCCGCTGCTCTATCCACTCTCTGTCAGAGTATGTGCAGTGGGCCCAGGCAAGGAGAGAGCCGGTAACTCGCCGTCAAAGTAAGGTAGTGGGCACTCGTCAAGGAGACGTGACGTAGTCTGAAGTTGACTGCAGCTGCCCTGCGGGTCATTCCCCTCCTCCCATCTCCCCCAGAGCATGCAAACAGCTGTTTGGGGGTGGCTGGGTGGGAGATAAGCGGAGGAGCAGGGACGCGGCACGCTCAACCGGGGAGGAAGTGGTCGGGCAAGGGGGAGGGAAGCTTGGCTGCCGGTGGGTGCAGAGCACCAATTTTTTCCCCCTGTTGGTGCTCCAGCCCCTGGAGCACCCTTGGAGTCAGCACCTATGCCTGTGGCCCTGTACAATACAGGGTGCTCTGACTTGAAGGACAGATGGCTCCAGGGAAACGTGTGCCAAGAAAGCAGTGTGAGGGAGAGGACAGAGAAATGGGCCTGGTAAAGGAGTCGAGGGCGGGGGGCCTCAAGGCAGTACCAGGGCAGACTGTGTTGGTGTAACACCGACAGACCCTGGTCGGTAGAGGGCAGGATTGAACCTGGGATGTCTGCAGCTTAGCTAAGGCGGTAGAGCGCGCCACACTCTCACACACACACCCACACCCACACCCACACCCACACACACCCCCCTCTCTCTCTCTGGAGGTGTGTGGGTTACCTTGGCGCATGGCAGAGCCTGGAAAGAAGGGACTGGACCTGGACTTTGGGCGCACTGTGGCTTCCCTACTTAGAGATGAGGGGTTCCTCTGAAGGACTAGATGGTGAGGTTCCCAAACCTGAGGCGTCTTTTGTAGGTGACAAATCTGAGGAATTGTCACAGACTGAAGTGTCACTAGAAGAGATTTTGGAACTAATTGATAAACTTAACTGTAACAAGTCACCGGGACCAGATGGCATTCACCCAAGAGTTCTGAAAGAACTCAAATGTGAAATTGAAGAACTATTAATTAGGGTTTGTAACCTGTCCTTTAAATCGGCTTCTGTACCCAATGACTGGAAGATAGCTAATGTACTGTCAGTATTTAAAAAGGGCTCTAGAGGTGATCCCGGCAATTACAGATCGGTAAGTCTAACATCTGTACAGGGCAAATTAGTTGAAACAATAATAAAGAATAAAATTTTCAGGCACATAGAAGAACATAAATTGTTGGGCAAAAGTCAGCATGGTTTCTGTAAAGGGAAATCATGTCTTACTAATCTATTAGAGTTCTTTGAAGGAGTCAACAAACATGTGGACAAGGGGGATCCAGTGGACGTAGTGTGCTTAGATTTCCAGAAAGCCTTGACAAGGTCCCTCACCAAAGGCTCTTACGTAAATTAAGTTGCCATGGGATAAGAAGGAAGATCCTTTCATGAATTGAGAACTGGTTAAAAGACAGGGAACAAAGGGAAGGAATAAATGGTAAATTTTCAGAATGGAGAGGGGTAACTAGTGGTGTTCCCCAAGGGTCTGTCCTAGGACCAATCCTATTCAACTTGTTCATCAATGATTTGGAGGAAGGGGTAAACAGTAAGGTGGTAAAGTTTGCAGATGATACTAAACTGCTCAAAATAGTTAAGACCCAAGCAGACTGTGAAGAACTTCAGAAAGATGTCACAAAACTAAATGATTGGGCAACAAAATGGCAAATGAAATTTAATGTGGATAAATGTAAAGTAATGCACTTTGGAAAAAATAACCCCAACTATACGTACAATATGATGGGGGCTAATTTAGCTACAACTAATCAGGAAAAAGATCTTGGAGTCATCGTGGATAGTTCTCTGAAGACGTCCATGCAGTGTGCAGCGGCAGTCAAAAAAGCAAACAGGATGTTAAGAATCATTAAAAAAGGGATAGAGAATAAGACAGAGAGTACCTTATTGCCCTTATACAAATCCAAGGTGTGCCCACATCTTGAGTACTGTGTACAAATGTGGTCTCCTCATCTCAAAAAGAATATACTGGCATTAGAAAAGGTTCAGAGAAGGGTGACTAAAATGATTAGGGGATTGGAATGGGTCCCATATGAGGAGAGATTAAAGAGGGTAGGACTTTCTAGCTTGGAAAAGAGGAGACTAAGGGGGGATATGATAGAGGTATATAAAATTATGAGTGGTGTGGAGAAAGTGAATAAGAAAAAGTTATTTACTTGTTCCCATAATAGAAGAACTAGGGGCCACCCATTGAAATTAGTGGGCAGCAGGTTTAAAACAAATAAAAGGAAGTTCTTCACAAGCGCACAGTTAACCTGTGGAACTCCTTGCCTGAGGAGGCTTTGAAGGCTAGGACTATAACAGGGTTTAAAAGAGAACTGGATAAATTCCTGGAGGTTAAGTCCATTAATGGCTATTAGCCAGGCTGGGTAAGGAATGGTGTCCCTAGCCTCTGTTTGTCAGAGGGGGGTGACGGATGGCAGGAGAGAGATCACTTGATCATTACCTGTTAGGTTCACTCATTCTGGGGCACCTGGCATTGGCCACTGTCCGTAGACAGGATACTGGGCTGGATGGACCTTTGGTCTGACCCAGTATGGTCATTCTTATGTTCTTATGAGTATGCTGAAAACATACGGGGCTGTGGGAGTGAATGCAAGTGCTAGTGAAATAAATACCCAGGTGGTCCTAGGAACTGTTCCATCCTCCTTTTCCCTGCCTCTTGTGCCACTGGCAGATCCCAGCTTGCCAGTGACTCTCTGGTGACACCTTGCAAATCAGGGATTCTCAGCCTTTCTTTTTTTGAGCTCCCCCAGTCCACCCACATACTATAAAAGCTCAACGGCCTGCCTCAGAATAATTGGCTATAAAAGCCAGGGCCAGCATTAGGGGGTAGCAAGCAGGGCAATTGCATGGGGCCCCCTGCCACAGAGCCCCCACAGAGCTACACTGCTCAGGCTTCAGCTTCAGCCCCGGGTGGCAGGGCTCAGGGACGTGGACTTCAGCCCTATGCGGTGGGATTTTGGCTTTCTGCCCTGGGTCCCAGCGAGTCTAATGCTGGCCCTGCTTCGTGGCCCCCCCCCCCCAAAAAAAAACCCTGCTCTTGGCCCGGACCCCTACTTGAGAACCACATTTGTAAATACCAAATATTCTCCCCTCTGTGCACAATTTAAATCACAGCCTTATCTCTGCATTAACGTGCTGTTGACTTCTTTGCTCTTTGGCTTCTGAAAACCATCTTTTCCTGTTCCCCGACACACACAGTTGAATGCAGCCACCTCCTCTGAAAAAAAATCTCCCTTTTAAATTAAAAATCAGCCCTGATCCTGCTTTTGATGTTTTCTTTCTCTGATCAGCTCTCAAACTATCAAAGTGCTAAATCACTTTTCACTGCAGGGAGGCTGGGAAAGGGAAATGTAATTTTTACGACAAGCTACTTTTTGCTCCTTTATTAAATATGGATTTAAACACAGGCCCCAAAAAGTATGTATTACAACAAAGGAGCTAAAAAGACTGGCACCCTTTCCTTTCCTTATTGCAATCCTAGAAGATTTGGGCATGGGAATTGATGGGATTCGCAAACACATTTGCTACTTCCTGAATCTTTACTTGTTTCGTTATTTCTACAGAGACAAAGGCCATGTCTACACTACCCGCCGGATCAGCAGGTAGTGATCGATCTATTGGGGATTAATTTATCACGTCTAGTGTAGACACGATAAATTGATCCCCGAGTGCTCTCCCCGTCAACTCCGGAATTCCATCTCTGTGAGAGGACGAAGCAGAGTCAACGGGGCGGGGGAGGGGGGCGGGAGAGGGAACAGGGGTGGACTCGCCACTGTGTGAACGCCCAGGTAAATCAACCTAAGATACATCGACTTCAGCTACAGTTCCGTATCTTAGGTCAACCCCATACAGTGTAGACCAGGCCAAAGACTTCAAAAAGGAAAGATTACTCATAGTGCAGTGCGACAAATCCTGGGAGGGCCTGAGATCTGACTCCACAAAAAATGATCGGCTGAAATGGGGGACACTCCATGGAAACTAATTTTTAAATTAAGATTGGATTGTTTCTTTCTGAAAGCTATACTCAAGTTCAAACAGATATTAATTCAGGAGATGTTATGCAGGAGGTCAGATGAGATGATTACAGTGCCCTTCTAGCAAGGATGGCACAGTTGCAGAGAAAAAGGCATGACTGCCTGAAATCCCAAAAAGCAGAAGGCAGACAAAAGGAACCCAACATTCATATAACTTATTTTCTCAGTGGTAGTAGATGACAAAACAAGGAGCAATGCTCGCAAGTTGCAGTGGGGGAGGTTTAGGTTGGATATTAGGAAAAACTTTTTCACTAGGAGGGCAGTGAAGCGCTGGAATGGGTTACCTAGGGAAGTGGTGGAATCTCCTTCCTTAGAGTTTTTTAAGGTCAGGCTTGACAAAGCCCTGGCTGGGATGATTTAGTTGGGGATTGGTCCTGCTTTGAGCAGGGGATGGACTAGATCTCCTGAGGTCCCTTCCAACCCTGATGTTCTGTGATTCTATGATTTTAAATCTCATGATTTTCTGAAGGCCAATCTCATGGTTAATTTTTTAATCCTAGGGATTAGCAATAGTGCCATGGCCAACCTATCTGAGCTCCTGGCATTGGGGCAGAGGGTATAGAGAATTGGTTTTGAACCTGTGTGCTTACTCCTAATTGCTGTGAAAGGCAATTCCTAGGGATACACAATACTAAGGGATACAAGTGTTTCAGAGAGCTGAGCTGATTAGCAGCTGATGTTCTAAAAGAGCAGAGGCTAAAAGTGCCTCTGTGAAACCTTCATGTGCATTTATGACATCAATTACTTTTGTAGATTCCAAGTCCAGAACGGACCACTGTGATTCTTGTTAATCAAGTTCTGATTAAAACTCACATGTATTCATGTGACTCCAGGAGCTGGAACTGTAAGAAAAATAATCAGGTATCGACTCCTGTATAATACAAACCAGAGGCCATTCCCCTCCCCAGACCCCCAATAATTCATTTTTGAATAAGAGCAGATCTTTTTATAAAAATCCAGTTAATTTAAAAATTGCCCATGATGGAGAATCCACCATACTTGGTAAATTGTTTCAAAGGTTAATTACTCTCATTGTTAAAAATTTACACCTTATTTCTTGTCCAAATTTGTCTGGCTTCAAATTCCAGCCATTGGATTGTGTTAGATCTTTGTTCCCTAGATTGAAGAGCCCATTATCAAGCATTTGTTTCCCCACATAAGTACTTATAGACTGTGATCAAGTCACCCCTTAAGTTTTGGGGCCCTATTCTCTTCTCACATCGGTTTAACACCTCAAAATTAATGGACTTACCCCAGATTTACCAGTAAGTGAAAAGAGAATCAGATTTATTAGGTTAGGGAAGCATGTAAATGAAGACTCCCAGCGAGACAGCATTTGTTATATTAGTAACTAGCATACAAATGAAAACCAAGCAGTTCCACTAATTAACTGAATTAAGTGACTGAAATACACCTTAGGGTTTCTTCCCCCTCCAAGCTGTAGACAATCAATGGAGCATTTAATTAATGTTTAGCGAAGTAGCCCGTGCTGCGCTGCATCAGTTAAGAAGCCATTCTGTTGCTAATAACGCTAGCAATTAATGCAGATTTATTCAAGCAAGTTAACGGCAGCAATCTTATTTAAAGATCTCATTGAAAGACGCAGGTTCCTCGTTCATTACATTCGCACGAAGATGTGTACATAACCACGGGCTGCCTGGTTAATTACATCTATTTAAGGCATTTAAAGGTAATTTGTTATTTTCAATTTGCATCGGAGCACCTAACAATAGTTAATGAGGGAGAGAAATGGTTTCCCCGTTTTACAGATGGGAACTGAAATACAGACCTTGTGGCTCTTCACTGCCCCTTTAAAAATCTGGACCCTCTTAGAAATCACACACTAACAATGACAGAATAGGGAAGGATAGCTCAGTGGTTTGTGCATTGGCCTGCTAAACCCAAGGGGCCATTTAGGGATATGGGGCAAAAATCTGTTGGATGATTTAATTGGAGTTGGTCCTGCTTTGAGCAGCGGGTTAGACTAGTTACCTCCTGAGGTCTCTCCCAACCCTGATATTCTATGATTGCAGGTTTTCTACAACCCAGAGTAGCACCCAGGCTGCAGGGCTGTCCTCTTGCATCCTGGAGAGTAGCTGTTTCTCACTTAAAGGCCAGGATATGTCAAACAGGCTAAAGCCCAGCCAGAGAAGAGCCGGTCCTCTGAGAGTGCCGGGTACACATCCCGTACAGTTGTTATCCCTTCGGGAACATCTGTGCTGCAGTCCCGAGGGGCAACTGCAGCATGTCTAGATGTTCGCAAACTCGTGTGGATCTAGCTCGCTGGAATAATCGTAACAGTAAAGCCACAGCAACATGGCCTAGCTGCCTGAGCAAATACCCAGGGTCTTGGGGGGCTAGCCTCTGATGCAGTGGCTTCCCTGCTATTTTTAGCAAGCCAGCTTGAAAGCAAAGTCAGGTACGTCCACACTTGCTGCACTCACATCTCTTGATTGCCGTGTAGACATACCCAGGGACTGACACGGCCCCTTCCTGTTACCATACCTATTTAACTTTGGGAACTGGTGTGTACATGGGGAGGGGGTCACAGGCTCGCCTCCTCCATGCCCCTTTTGGAATCGTTTGTGCTCATGGATGCAGTATGTTTTGCATTCCCTTCCAATGCTGATCCACTCAGCATATGAATGAGCAAGCAGGCTTAGTCTTTTAAGTCAAGCGGTAGAGGCTTATATGATTAGCGAGCCACCCAAGACCCAGGGTAAGTACTCAGTTTCAGTCGCTGGTGGTAGGCAAATGAGAATTGCTATACAGAATTAGTTTAATGAATATCTTGCATTCAAATGAACATGTTAATTTTGAGGCAAGAAGGGAATGCAAACAGTTAAAGCAGATGGTCTGGGAATCAGGTGATCTGTGTTCTGTTTCCAGTTCTGGCACTGACTCACTGGGTGACCTCAGTCAATGCATTTCTGCACTCTGTACTGCTGGATATACAAAGCAGAAGTAATATTGATTCTCCTCTTGTAAAGCACAGTCAGGGCACTGTGGCAGTACTGCTTCTCGGCTGGTCAAAACTGTCCTATTGTACTTATTTCAGTATGTCATTCACCCCCTACATGTCTCTCTCTAGCATACTGACTTCCTAACAGGGTGTGTGGACCTTAGTAAACAAAAGCTGGAACTCAAGCTGTGTGGAATCTTGTTTGTATCTATAGTTTTTTATTTTTTTCCCTTTACTAAATGCCTCCTATGTTAAGCAGGACAATGATCTTTAGATCATCATGTGAGAAGTAGAATTAAACTCCAGGGAGACTAGATTCCGTATATTGTGACAAAAGGAAAACAAAAGATGTCACCCAAACTTTTTGACCCTAACATTTTTTTTGGTATGTGTCATGTGAAGTTTGGGGACAGATTTTGTTTATTTGATCCCAATCTGGAATCTCTCTGTATCTGAGTTTAGGTAATAAAACATCCTTTCTTCCACCCTTTGTTCAATTTATCTGTTTAGAATGTAAACTCTTCCAGGCAGGCGAAATTGTCTCTCACAGTCTGTTAAGCATTCAGCATGATGGGGCACAAATCTCAGTTGAGGCCAGACCAGATCAGAAAACTGAAACATTTCTGGCCAGAAATTTGTGATGATAAGTCTTTGCTCAAAATTTCAGCTGAGAAATGTTGTTTTTCCTCTGATTTAACAGGATAATTTTCATTTGGAATCAGTGCTTTAGAAACAACGTGAATTCATTTAGTTTTGATTTAGAATGGTGTTTTGGTATTTTTCACACACAGAAGAAACAAAAATCACTTTAAATTGAAATGAAAAGAGAATTTTCACTTCCATGTTTCACACTGGGAAATATTTGTTTTTATCAGACTGGACATTTTCCTTGGAAAATTTCAGCTTTGGGACAAAACTGTATTTTTTCATCAGGAAAACTTTCCATGGAAAAAAATTTCAATTATCTCTAGATACAACTTCCAAGTGCAACTATAATAATAAATAAATGTATTGGCAGTGTTATTTATCATATGTTTTTAACTGGGAAAAGAACCATCATGATGTTAAATTCTAGTTTCAGAATCCACAATTAAATTGCAAAATAAAAAACTGATCTCAGCTTACTAAAGAATAAAGTTTGGTCTAGAATCCAGTTCACTGAGCAGTTGTAGGCAGACAGACTTTAAATATCCTTTAAATACACAATAGGAATTATTTTAGGGACATTCTATGTCATGTGTTATGCAGAAGGTCAAACCATATGTTCACAATTGTCTCTGCTGGCCTTGGAATCTATGGATCTATGAAAAAAAGAACACGGCAAAACAAGACATTGTTTCATGCTGAGGATGATTTAGCTGCCATGGGCAGCTGAAGCAAACTGGAAACAAGCAGTTACTTTATTTGCAAGGCACTTGGTTTTATGTGTCTTAACTCACATGCATTATTTTGCCAGGGAGTTTACTACTTTTCCTGAATTTTCATTGGTTTGTCCTGCATCCCAAAAGGATCAGAGTCCTCTCATGGGCATGGGTGCTGTGAAGTTACATCACTACTCAATGACATTGCATCAAAGCAAAAACACTGTAACATTATGAGGCAGGATCTATCTGGGATCGTTTGGCTTTCAGGAAAATGCACATTGGTGACAGAGCTAGCAACTAGGAGCTTATCATAATATAGGGAGATAGACCTATCTCATAGAACTGGAAGGACCCTGAAAGGTCATTGAGTCCAGGCCCCTATGTTCACTAGCAGGACCAAGTACTGTCCTCTGATAGATTTTTTGCCCCAGATTCCTAAATGGCCCCCTCAAGGATTGAGTTTACAACACGGGGTTTAAGCAGGCCAATGCTCAAACCACTGAGCTATCCCTTCCCCATGCAAAGCAGTCAGCATGTTGAAGACTTATTTGAAATAATTTTTAAAAGTTGCTACTAACTGACACTATAAACTCAAGATGGGGCAAACATCCTGGACCCAAACGCTCACCAACCTGGGAAAGATCGGAACCAGACCCAGATCCAGTCGCACCCACGTCTATCCTAACCAAACGGACGTCTTGTAAGTGAGTGTGGCCCCATGTTCCCCTGGGACAAGAACCTCAGCTGGTGAAAATTACAGACCCATTTACGCACTAATCCACTCAACGCGTGGTAGCACCATGCCTCCCAGAGCTACCTATTTAACACGCGAGACTCGTTAACATGCGGTACAGGAACTTGCTATGTAACACCACAGATTTGCTCACTAACTCACTGACATAGAAATCAACAGGAAGTGCAGAGCGGAAACGTATTGTAGGCCTACTGGCGTTTCCTCTTCCTTTTGATCGCCGATATTGGTAAAGACGTGTCACGCACGCTTAGTCACGCTACAGAGAGAGATATTTTCTCAGGAAAGGCTGAAAGGAAAGCCGCTAAGTGGGGCAATTCTTCAAGCTCAAGTGACAAAATTTGGAAATTTAATGGGGGATGAATCATCCCAAGCCAGCAGGGTTTAGAAGTCATTATAAAAAGCTTCATGGCATAATGCAGGTATCAGTTTCTGGAGAAAGCCAATCAGCCGATGAATTGGCCACGAACGCGTTTCCCGACGATTTAAAATCCTGCAGTATTTGGGATGCTGTGAATTACTTATGTAAAGCTAGATAATTATACATGTACTGCATATATAGCTATCTTCAGATATTTCAGCATGGCCCTCTTAACTCACAGTCCATTAACACGTGGGCATGACAGGTTGATGCCCAACATCCGCGTGTAAACAGGTCTGTACTGTAGCTCTGTTAGCTAAACTGGTTTACACCATCTGAGGATCAGGGCCACAAAGTGAAATTCACCCTGTCAGCAGGCCAGTACAATGCCTACACCTATGTGAATGGGTCGTAAGTGGTGTATAGACCTTGTGCTGCTGCTATGCACAGGTTATAGTTCATACATAGGTTGTGTCCATCTGCTCTACTACACACGGGGGTCAATCAGAATAGAACTCTGCTCCAGTCAAATAAAAACCCACCGTCCTCAATGACTTGAGCAAATGGAGAATGAACGCAGACCTGGGCCAGCCCACAGGTAAAATTTCCCGTGCACTTCTGCAAATCTGTCTGAGCATCACCCTTAGCATCAGTGGCGTTTGAACTTATATCCGTTGCAGGCCTCCAGCCTATGCATAGACAACCACGCCCATTCGAGCGTGCCTCACATTTCATCCAGTAGAAGGCAAGAACATGCATGGAGCTGCGAACACACACGCTCAGTGACGTCAGTGCATTCTGTACTGTAGTTCTTTCAACTCAGCATTTCCACGGTTAAAACGTACTTTAACTTCGCAAGACTTTTGCTGCTGCTGCTGCGTCAGCACTTGGATATATAAAATCTCCATTACCAAGCACCATGTAACACGTCCTTAAGCCATTCTACGTTCTTCATGGCTCAATGGAATTCTGCACGTGGGCGGAAACATCTGGCCTAGCCATTTTTACCTTCCAAAAAGTAATGATTATTTAATGGTGTAAATCTCCTGCCTGGCGTTTATATTTCAGTGCCAGCAGCAAGGAGGCAAATTAAAGCCATAACGCTTCAGATGAAGCATCCTGGAACTGAATTAACTGTGTGTGCAATTTAACTGTAATAGCTTTGCTAATGCCTGTTAAATACCAGCTGATTCCTGTGAACATATGTGTTCAGTTATTATAAATATGAGTCCCATTTTGGCCTCTCGCTACTTTTACACCAGTGCAACCACAGGGATTTCAATGTAATGTCTCCCAGTTTAGACAGGCCAGAAGATGGATCAAAATAGCACTGTATCTTATTACCGTGGTTCCCAACCACTGCTGCATCCGCTGACATCCTGATACCACAGGCTTTTGTGGTTGGTACTGCACTGTGGAGCTGAAATTCACTCCTGCGTAAAGGGGCCATAGCAGGGGTAAATTTTACCCTCTGCTTCTCAAAGTAGAGTGGCCCTTTTGCAAGGTTTCGTTGCTCATTTTCACCTCAGTAGCACAGAAACTCTTCGCCGTTTCCACGCTAAGGCCAATGACCCAGCTTCTTTGGCCTGGGCTCAATTCTCATCTGATGCTGGTGTAAATCAGAAATAGCTCCACAGAAGTGGCGGGTGAGACCAGGTCAAAGAAGGTCAAAATCAGGCCTCATCCTCCCATGATGAGCTTCTCTGTTGAGCCCCAGTATCCTGCCACGGTCCACTTCTGAGTCAGCCATGTGAGCTCCAGCCCAGCAGGTGCTAACACTGCTTGGGCTTCCTCCTGGTATCCCACTTCCCCACTTAGCTTAGGGCTTTGGTCTCCTTCCCCCAGTGAACCTAGTTATGAAGAGGCATTGCTGCTTCTTCACATCATGGGCTCCTTCTTATGCCCTCCTCTTCGTGCCAGCTCATCTCAAGCCCTTCCCCAGACGTTGCTCTCCCATCTTCCTCCTCGGACCATGCCCTCTTCTCACTCCAGAGTGAAGTAAGTGCCTCAGAGGCATAAGAACAGCCACACTGGGTCAGACTAATGGTCCACTTAGCCCAGTATCCTGTCTTCTGATAGTGGCCAATGCCAGATGCTTCAGAGGGAATGAACAGAACAGGGCAATTATCGAGTGATCCCTCCCCTGTCATTCATTTCCTGCATCTGTCAGTCAGAGGCTTAGGGACACCTGGAGCTATTAGCATCTTGGCTAATGGCCATTGATGGACCTATCCTCCATGAACTTATCTAATTCTTCTTTGAAACCATTATACTTTTGGCCTTCACAACATCCCACAGTAACGTGTTCCACAGGTTGACTGTGTGTTGTGTGACGAAGTACTTCCTTATGGTTATTTAAAACCTGCTGCCTATTCATTTCATAAGGTGACTCCCTGGTTCTTGTGTTATCTGAACGGGGTAAATAACACTTCCCTATTCATTTTCCCCACACCATTCATGATTTTATAGACCTTTATCATATTTCCCCGCCCCCCACCCCCGTCATCTCTCTTCTAATCTCAACAGTTCCAGTCTTTTTAATTCCCCCTTATAAGGAAGCTGTGCCATACCCCTAATCATTTTTGTTGTCCTTCTTTGTATTTTTTCCAATTCTAAAATACCTTTTTCGAAATGGGGCAACCAGAACTGCATGCAGAATTCATGGTGTGGGCATACCATGGGTTTATATAGTGGCATTATAAAGTTATCTGTTTTATCTACTCCTTTGCTTGTAGTTCCTAACATTCTGTCAGCATTTTGACTGCTGCTGTGTACTGAGTGGATGTTTTCAGAGAACTATTCACGATTACTCCAACATCTCTTTCTTGAGTAGTCACAGATAATTTAGGCCCCATCAGTCTGAATACACAGTTGGTTGCATCTGAAGAAGTGGTTTTTTTACCCACGAAAGCTTACGCCCAAACAAATCTGTTAGTCTTTACAGTGCCACCGGACTCTTCATTGTCTCACTCGCCTTGTTTCTTTAATATCCTGGGTCTGATACAGCTACCACTAAAGTGCATACAAGAGTATTTAGCCATGGTGGCATCTTTTTGGTCCTCTTATTATTTTATTTTTACTTTTATTTGGGATGTACATTTACTCTGAGTTTCTGTTATGGAGTTTTAAATTGTATCCATGCAGCTTGCAGGAAATTCACTCTTGTAACTGTTCCTTTTCATTTCCATTTAACTAGGTTCCTCATTTTTGTGTAGTTCCTCTTTTTGAAGTTAAATGCTACTGCGGTGGGTTTCTTTGGTACTTCCCCTCCTATAAGAACGTTAAATTGAATTGCATCATGGTTGCTATTACCGTGCTGTTAAGCTATATTCACCTCTTGGGCCAGATCCTGTGCTCCACTTAGGACTAAATCAAAAACTGTCTCTCCCCTTGTGGGTTCCAGGACTAGCTGCTCCAACAAGCAGCCATTAATGGTGTCAGAATTTCTCTGTCTGCATCCCTTGCTGAGGTGACACCTGGCCAGTCAATATGGGGATAGCTGAAATCCTGCTTTGTAGCCTCTCTAATCTACCTCAGCATTTCACGATCACCATCACCCTCCTGGTCAGATGGTGGGTAGCCTTGTCCTACTGCTATACTCCTATTGTTCAAGCATAGAATTTTACCATAGAGATTCTATGGTATAGTTTGATTCATTTACGATTCTTACTTTATTTGACTATATTTTCTTTCACATATACTACCCCTCTCCCACCAGTGTGACCTATTATGTCATTACCATCTATTTTGTATGCTCATATTACCATGTCCCATTGATTATCCTCATTCCACCAAGTTTCCATGATGACTATTATATCAATATCAATAATGACAGGCATTCTAGTTCGCTCATCTCAGTATTTAGACTTCTACCATTTGTAGATAAGAACTTGTACAGTTTCTCAATATTCAGTTGTGTCATGCGTAAAAGGACTCTTTTCTGTTTGACTGCCCCTCCCAGCTCCTACCTGTACTTTACCAAGTCTCTACTATCCTCTTTATTAGGATGTAGAGTTATTCCTTTAATCAGTTCATCCCTAAGGGATGTTTCCCCCTAAGCTGTGTGCTCTTCCATACCTCTCGGCCTTCTCCCAGCCCTTTGTTTTAAAAAACCCCATACAACCTTTTTAATTTGACATGCCAGCAGTCTGGTTTTCTTTTGGTTTAGGTGGAGCCTAACATAAACAGCCTTATACAGTGAGATACACTGTCTGTTTTAAGAACAAGGAGTACTTGTGGCCCCTTAGAGACTAACACATTTATTTGGGCATAAGCTTTCGTGGGCTAAAACCCACTTCATCAGATGCATGGAGTGGAAAATACAGTAGACAGACAGACAGACAGAGGGGGGTGAATGGGGATAGATAGGTAGATAGATAGATAGAGTGAATGGGGATAGATAGATAGATAGATAGATAGATAGATAGATAGATAGATAGATAGATAGATAGATAG